>PQWD01005427.1:0-39302 GCA_019425675.1 Leucinodes orbonalis
GTTGCGGTACGAATATTAGAAGAAATTGCCGTTTTTTTTCAAATGCCATCCTGTGCAATTGTAATATGCCATCATCGCAATGAATCAGTAAATTTACAAGAAATATAATAACTTTTCACATGTAAGAACGAAAAGAAATTGCGACACTGGGACTGCCTATAAACTTGGCGGCTTGTCCAGTCTATTGTATATTCTGATGTCTGTGATTACACCCTAAACACTTAAAAATAGATAATTAAAACTAAAAATATAATTAAAAGAATTCCTTTTCGGCAAGGTTCCAAAAATACTGGCAGCGTTTTCCGATTGTATCGATATCTGTGAGCCACAGTAACAGGACTTGCTCGGTGACCGCGACTGTCGCGCTCGTGTTCCCACGAGACTTAGGATTGGTTCGCACACGCAACGCGATCGGGTTTTGTTTCATCGTGCAATTTCTATTCCCTTGAATAATTGAACTTACAATTGAAAATATTTATTTATTTCATCATCATCATCATCATCAGCTCATTAAACGTCTTCACCAAGGGGCAGAGCCTAAAGGGCGTATAGACCTTAGTCGTCCACGCGGGCCCAGTGCGGATCGGACGACTTCACGCACAACCTTTGAATCTCTTCGCAGGCTTGCGCAGGATTCCTCATGATGTTTTCCTTCATCGTAAGAGCATCGGATAACGTACATATAATTTCGAAAATTCGAAAACACATTGGTACGTGGCGGGATTTGAACCTCAGCCCTCCAGGTAGGAGGGCGACAGTCCACAGCATTGAGCCACCGACGCTCCAGAAATGCACATAACTCTTACAAATACAATGTTTACCCAACAAAAATAAACCGAACACTTTAATCTTCCAAACCCTACAATTTTTCTACTTCAAAACACCAAAAGTGTAATAGTACAATTGGAATAAATCGTTTCAATTCCGAAAGGATGTACAAATTACGTTACGACCGCGCATCGTTTACTGTCATCCCGATGCGTTAGCAGTGTTGCCACCTTAGCCCTTTTGTAGCTAGATCTAGCACTTTTTAGTATAGGTGAACTCCTTTTAACGATTTAGCTCGAAAAGAGCAATCTAGCTCTTTTTCACTGTCTTGAAAATAAATTATAAAGTATCGGTCATGATGACCTTTTTTTAAACGCTCTAAAAAACGGCTGCATGATTTATTTCAGCATTTTTAGAATAGAAAGTCTTTTGATGCTCAATATAGCCCTATCTAACCCTTTTTTACTTCCCAAAAAGCCCTTTTTTCTAAATCTGAGGTTGCAACACTGTGCGTAAGTGTAGGTAGGTGTATACTACATAATATCCCGAAAGTACATCTCATGTTTAATAATGATTTGAGTAGCAACGCGCCACTGACCACACATCCTGTTTTTAGTTTAAGTTTTGGTGGGATGTATGGTGGAAGACTGCTGGAAAGGAGTTATGTTTTGGGAACGCACCACGCGTTTAATGCTAATGAAGTGATTTTTAATGTCGTAAGGGAAGCGGAGTCTCTTTTAGGAATAAGATCAGAAATGATTTAATCCGTAAGAGAACTTAAGTTACTGACAAATCCCGACGGACCAGCAAGTTGAAGTGGCAGTGGGCTGGTCACGTATGTCGCAGAACCGATGGTCGTTGGAGCAGACGAGTTCTGGAGTGGAGACCGCGTCTCGGCAAGCGTAGTGTATGACGCCCTCCGGCCCGATGGACCGACGACTTGTGAAAGGTCGCTGGTGGAGGCTGGATGAGGAATGCGGAGAACCGGGATATCTGGCGCAAAATGGAGGAGACCTATGTCCAGCAGTGGACTGTGATATGTTGAAGAAAGAGAAGAGAACGGGACAGCCAGTTCGCTCACCTGGTGGTAAACAATATGCCTGAAAACAGATGCATGTTGAAGAGAAATAATAACAGTAGGTTGTCATTAATCTCAGTCATCACTGCCTTGCGTCCGTCAAGTAAATCAACAAATGTTAGGTCTCATATAATTTTACTAGCTACAGTGCTCAAGTCCCGAAACACAGAAGTGCAAAACACTCCTATATTAAGGAACGATACCTGACACTGCGGTGTTACGTACGTACCCTCTAGACGACTCAGTACTTACTTATTAAATGGTGATGTAAGACGAGGTCACGTCGAAGTGAATTTCAAGAACCAATATAAAGGTTTATTCACGTTTCTATTCTAAATAACTCATTATTTGCCAAACTCTCCACGCTTAGCAGGCAGGTTGGAAGTGATTGTATCTATGGTTATACGAATTAAAGTAAACTATTTGTATTTTTAAAGCGATTTTTTTTCAAAATATATAAAATTGTATGTGTTATTAGAAAAAATACAAATGTATAAATAAATAGAGCTACCATGAAAACTCAACAAATAATTTAAAGATAAAGTATTTTTTAATCATAAGAAGTGTATTATAGTATTTTATATTAATCGAGTTACAAAAAAGTGTTACTTTCATTTTTATAACTTCATTGTATTTTATGAAACGTTATGTCAGTCATTTTAAACGTCCTTTCCTGTCATATGTTCAACGAAACCTAATAAGTTAAGTCAGCAGACGGGTCACGTCCGCTTCCGAGGTATCAAATGCTATTCCCCGGCCAGGCATCTTCAATTACGGAAAACCAACTGGCTAAGGAAGGAAGCTAATATGTTTTAATTTTATTAATAACAACTCGTTTTTATCAATTATACATTTATTTGGGTCTTGAGATGCGGGTTTTTTGAGGAAATCCTAATTTATAAATATTTGGGATTATTTTTATTTTATTGTCACAAAGGTACGTAAAATTCTTTTAGTTCTGTAACTAATTACTTAATAAGTACCTTTTTGTAAAGAAGTGTTTTTTTTTTCATTTTAATAAATAATCCATATTCCAATATATAACTATGAACATATTCTAAAATTAATATGTAATTTTTGCTGACATAAATAGTATAACACAAAGTGCGATTAGATGTTTTTGCAATTTGTTACAAACAAAATTTGATCGTAATTATGGGCTTTACCTATCAGAAATACTTATCGAAAACAGCAGACTTTTTAATGGGTGTGTATATTATTACTTATCCTTCAAAAAATTACCATATTTAAACAAAACGTTATAGTGAAAATAGTAATTTGTATGATGATTCCACGATAGATACCTACTATTGTTAAAGAATAATACCACAAAATAATGAAAATGAAAAGTGTTTATTCAGTTTAGGTCCTCATAGAACACTTATGAATGTCAAATGAAGCTACCACTGGTTCGAGAGGTAGTTTTCCACTGAGAAGAAACCAGCAAGAAACTCAGTAGTTACTCTTTTCAAAAAAAAATGTGTTGAATACAGATTTATTTGTAATCAAAATAATTATATAAAGCAAATTATATTTTCAATTTTTATGTATTATGTATTGGTAAAAATATAATAATCTACAAAAGTACTATTATAATATATAATAGGGTTCATACATTCAATAAATAGATAATTTTATCGAAAGAAAAGTATTTTACATAATTACATCACTTTAGCATCTTTGGATAATTAACAATATATATATTTTTTTAAATGTGTAAACTAATTATTTAAATGATATTTCTATTAGAGCACCAAAACCGATAGGAATAAGGGCACCTTTATCAATAACGTGCATCTAAACCAATTGTTTTAGGCTATAAAATAATTAAAATAGGGACTTTTATTGCAATACATTGTATTTAGATATTGAACCATAAAACTTCAGTAGTACGATCGACAATACAATATTGGACTTATTTATTAGAGTTGTACATGTATCACATCGATATTAGGTCGATTTTAATTTTAAAATATATCAAAATTAATATTAGCTTAAAAGACATTCCATCAGACAACAAATTCTTATTATCTTTATGTTGAATAATTTAACAATACCAATATTCTTAAATGAAATCAAAGTTAATTATACTATTGCTAATATTTTTAAACCGCAGTCAATTTCTATATATAATGTCATTAAAAATCCTCTTTTTTGTCGAATTACTTTTTGGAAAGTAACGCGTTTCAGATATAATAGTGAAAAAACGTTAATGATTTTATTTATTCCTTTACAGCCGATTACAAAATATGTGTCTCTATTTCTAGAAATATTACCCACTGATCTGCAAATAACGTAGTTAATAACATCATTTAAACTTTTTTTGTACCATATGACATGGGTACTACATCGATGTCGACGGACATCGCTATAGTACCCATGTCACATCACTAGTTGTAATTGAATTCGATGGTTTTGTTCCAAACGACGGTGATTGCCGGACCTAATATAAAAAGCATAAACTTGATTGTTATTGCACATTCCTATACTGTTATCGTTTAAATGAACATTTCGGAAGTTTAGTTTGTGTTATATAATTTGTTTAGATACATCCTTATTATGAGAGTTATGTCAATTTAAATAAATTTTAGATAATATCATCATCATCATCATCATTACAGCCTAATTATGTCCACTGCTGAACGAAGGCCTCCCCTAATGATTTCACCGGACCGATCAATGATAATATGCCGAGCCCAATTTATGACTTACAAGTATCATTAAACCCAGCATATATGGAATTCGAATGATAACAAGTATCGGCCTTTTTTCAGAAATACTACATATAACACATGAATACTAGGCAGTAGTCCCGATTTGAGTCCTCTAGGTCTTACTGTAGTCATATATAACCCGTGAAATTTTCAAAAATACTAATATTTTACATTGAAATTTTAAATTAAAAGTTTCCTAAAAATTAATGTGTAACTGAAATCTAAAGACAGAAAAATAATATTACTTAGCATGTGAAATGGCGATTAAGACACCATGACGGTGGTCTTCCGTAGACACCTTTATAGAAGACCTATTACGAAGACGGGTTTTATTTAACTAGCTATTTATCATTAACTAAAATGTTAATGAAGGACAGAATTATAAAATAGTTTCGTTATGCATATATTGTTAGTATTTAGACTCCAAGCCTTTAAGAAAAGTAAAGAGTATTCCAGTTGTGTGGATGGAACATTTTTCTCCCTAATTATTCCACAAAATTTATCGGAACGAAATCATGTTTTAAGGGTTCCCACCAAAATAGAACCGTGAACTGAATCGATTTACCAAACTTTGGATGCTGCACGTGAACTAATCTAATGCCCATGCACTGTCTCGACATGCAGGGGTGGCCAACATTTAGAAATTATTATCTCGCTATAGAATTACTTGCCATTGAGGTACTAATGTAGACGACTTGCAACTGACATGCACATTCTGACGTTTATATCTTTTGATTCAAAATGATTGACAGAAGTCATGCAAAAATATATGGTGAAGGATGGACGGTACTAAATCTCATATCTAATAAGAATAAGTTAAGTGGGACGAATCCCGAAAGTCAGTGACAAAACTGAATTAAAAAAATATTCAGTGTTTTGTCACTGGGACGAGTTTATTAAAAAAAAAAAAGTACTCGTACAATCGAAGGATTTTAATGTACAAAATAACTATGTTAACGAAAGGAATTCCTTGTATAATTAACTTAAATTAAACTTTAAAATTTCAGTGTTTCGTCCAATGGGACGAGCGTGTTCGAATCACTGAACAAGTCAATATCATAAAATTAAAGTTTAAAAATTAAAAATTACTCGTACGATCGAAGGATTTTAATGTACAAAATAATTATGTTAACGAATGGAATTCCTTGTATAATTAACTTAAATTAAACTTTACATAAGTGGATGCGATAAAAATCAAAGTAATGTCAAGGTGTTAAATATTTTTCAAAGTATTTGATTTACTGAAACAAATCGATTGATTATAGAAAATTAACTTTTCATTAATTATCATATTCGGTACAAAGATTAACACACCCGAGGTCAAAGGTTAGCGATCCCTGCTTTACCACAAGACCATGTCAAATCGATTACCTTATATGTCCAGCGACAATGGGTTTACCTTAATGAAGCGTTAGGGCCAAGGGAGCGGTGAAGGATTGTGTCAACTGATTGATGATGACGTATCGCTAGTGAACACAATTATGAGGCTTGTTCAATTGGTTGGTAACGAAATGTAGCGAGGGATTTATGTGATTGAATCTTTTAGTTCATTACAGTATATTATAAAGTTGAAAGTTTATGTGTGTGTATGTTTTAACTGAAGTGATTTGCTGACACCCTGGATTAATATATAGGTTTTACAGCAGGAAATTATCTTAGAACGCGGGGCTCAGCCAGTAATATTATACGTCCCCACAGAGGGGCACGAGCCTATCACATCTATGGCGTTTAGGCCTTAGTCGTCCACTCGGGCCCAGTGTTTTTTTCATTCATTTCATTTCAATAGATACTATAAACGATAGTGATCTATCGACTGGCAACACAAGTATATACCTACTGTGGTAGTCTTTAGCCATAATTAATGAGCTGATAATGATGAATATTAAGACAAAAGCGAAATATAGTATAAGCAACGAGACTAAACTTTTCAGACTAGAAATTATTATAAATTGCAATTGTCGCAACGCTTGCGTTTGCTTGCTTGTTGATAGAGAAACTCCGTTTACGGCTTACGATAAAATCCATTTTTTTTTTTCTACTGCATAATTAATATTTTGGTTGGACAAACCACAGTATCCACAGATGGTGTAATCCGACACTGTGGCGTGAGGCAATGTTTTTTGGCTCACTTTTTTTGACATAAAGATAAACCGACCATTCGGTTAGGTTTCGCTATGATTTATGCAAGCGTAGAGTGAGGCGGGCTGAGGTTTTTGTGCAAAAAAAAACCGTTTGACTCTAACCAGATTGCGTAGATAATCTAACCGCGATTGGCGGCGTTATCGACAGTACCGTAAGACTTGTTTGGGACCTTAGCTAACTTCATCGACTCATGGTGTATGCTGGAAAATGCAGCTCTGTAGATGTACCAAGGTTTTCGGCTTTTTCCTTGCTCCTTAATGACTGCAGTAACTCAAATAAATCAAATTATAATAATAAATAAATATCCACTGACATCCACACAGCGCCATCTAGCCCCAAGTTAAGCGAAAGCCTGTATTATGGGTACTAAACCACGGATAAACATACTTATATACATTTTTTTGTAAATACATACATTATATAGAAAACACCCAGACCATTACAAACGGACATGTTCATGCACACAATGTTTACTGCCGGGATCGAACCCGGAACCCTTGGTGTTGCAGTCGACGTCTCAACCGCAACACCAAATGGGTCGTCAAATAATTAAAATATGATAAATTATTTGCCCCTCTCACCTCCGTGTTGCTCCTTAAAACGTCCATATGATTTTTTTAAGTTGTCATTCATTAATGTAGGAATGTAGCATTTATGTAATGCCATTAAATAAATCTATACATATTTAAAATTAGAGTGACTATTTGTAACATTGAAATAACCATTTATTTCTTCATGCATATGAATAAATATGTCACCGGAAAATAATAAGAACCAAAAATTTATAATTTTCTAGGAAATTGATAAACTTTCGTAGGATTCTACATCAGAGATGAATTGTATTATTTTACGATTTAAGCGCGTCGCGTAAACTTCGCGATTTAACTTTACTTATCGAATTTTTGGTTATTTTATACTGCGGGAGAATATCTTATACCGTCGGGCACAGATAGAAAAAACATGAAAAGGATTATACTGTGTATCAAGTCAGAACTAGAAGTATTTGCTTAGAGGGGCAGGTGGCCGCGGTTCATACCTGTTACCTGTATCCTGCAGTTTTGTTATTATTACAAAAAATATATAAGTGAAGACACCCAAAGCAGACACTTCTTATTTCAAAGTATGATCACTGTGTAATCCACAGACATCCGAATATACAATTAGACTGGACAAGCCGCCAAGTTTATAGGCACTCCCAGTGTCGCAATTTCTTTTCGGTTCTTACCTGTGAAAAGGTATTATATTTCTTGGTAAATTTACTGATTCATTGCGATGATGGCATGTTACAATTGCACAGGATGGCATTTTGGGAAAAAATGGTTATTTATTCTAATATTCGTGCGTCTTGATTCGTCTCACAGAGCGTAAACTGGCAGCCAGTGTATGCTCGTTGAGCTTACATTTGTCGCACTTAAAAACGCGGCTTGCCCCATCTCCTGTATTGGGAAATCTGTGGTGTAATCGCTAACTTGTTACTTGAAAAGCAACCCTATGTTAAAATCTTTAAGTCTTTTGGAAATCAGCAATAAGAGAAGCCTTTATTTTAAATAATATATATAAAAGTAGACGATAAAGACTATCCGACTCATATTTATAAAAAATGGAATTTAATGAAACTCCTTTCCTGCTACTGTTCCGAGACTAGTGCCATCTGTTGTTGAATAGTAAAAGCTTATCATTGAATCTAAATAACTATGTATGTTTATAATATAGATAATTTTCACTGGGAATTGTATAACACAAATTCATTAACAATTGAAATAACAAAGTCAGACAGATTCTAAAATATTTCTGAATTGAAAAGAAGAAATCAAAAAATTTGCACACACTCAAAATGTGATATAATGTCATTTTACAAATAATTATCTATTAAGACCTACTAAAGACTTAAAAAATAATCTAGCTTCATAAGATCCGATATCTTTTCTTATAAGCACTATAAAAAAACATAAACTACGTATCTACGGAAATGTAAAACAATTCAGGTACATATCTACAACCAAAACTAACAGAAACAGTTAAACGTCAACGGATAAACAAATTGAATACTCATAATTGTCTGATATAAACTTAATAATAAATTATCACTTAGACACTTCCGCGTTGAATATACCCTTATAAACCTAGAAGCGGGGTGTTGTGGCATACGGGCGTATTGTAGAGGGCGCCACTGCGGTCCCTCTAGTTAGGCAACAAAGTTTTATTCATTACACCAATTTTCGTGATAAAGAACCCATGGGGGCTCTTAACCGACGTCGTTGAGAGCCATTCTTTAAATCACGTATGTATTTTTTAGCTGAGATTGGTTAAGTTTTTTAAATTTCGTAGGTTTGAAAATTGAAATTATTTCTTGGAAATTTTATTTCTTAATTGTATTTGGTTACCTTTTGATAGTTACGTAACTACATATGATTATTTCAGAAGTAAGTATTTTACATGCATCTTATATTAGTAAGTTAACTAGTTTATCCTTTTAGCTGCGAATATTCGGGTACACAATAGAATATAGGATGTATCTGATACCAATAACTAACTGCAGCGTTGAAAGGATTAACTCATAATGAGCGACTAAAGGTTCAAATAAACCTGCTTCACCTGGACTTGAACCCAGGACGGTACTTAGATGACTTGGGTGTCTGGCACTAAATAGGGTCGTCATATCCAGCAGATTAGAAAATCAATTTTTAAACATTTAGAATGGATGTCTAGAAAGTAGAACTAGACCAAAATCCACCCATCGGTTATTTAAATCCTCTTGGATAACTGCTGTATTTCTTCTGCTTCTTGTGGCTTCAGCGTTGGATTTGTGTTAAAGGCCACCGTACGTGGGTTCGAATCCCGTGGGGAAACCGCGTAGTCAAAAAAACTTTAGCGATTTTCCCAGTTTGTTTCCAAATAAAATAAATAAAACTATGATGGACTTCATAAAAATGATTTCCTATTTATTCTCACACTATGACAGTGCATTCATTATTTACGCAGGCCATCATGGGTCAATTTATAACAATTTTTTAACACAGCGGGATACGCAAGTATCAAGGGTGTTGCTTTTTGTAACAGGATAAAGTGCATACATCTGCCGATTGATATTAATGATGCAGCTTAAAAGTCATTATTCATTTGGGAGAACTAATCTAAAACATATGCTTGTGTGAGGCATGTGAGAAATGGCATAGAAATTCTATCCTTATAGTTGAGGAGTAAGGCAGAATTTCGAGGTTCAATTGGACCGTGTTAATATCGTTAAGTGTTAAGATTGACCACTTAAAAAGTAAAGACATGTGGCGAATTAAACGCGGTTTTCGTTTCAGAATCTGGTAAGAAGCGGTGGTAAAAAATACGGGTTTTTGGGACATAATTTAATAACAAGGACCTAAACTTTTTTGTGATAGAGATACTGTTAAATAGGTATAGGTTAAATAGGTGTAATCTATGTATATATGTATGTATTTTCAAAAAAGTTCATAAATATGTTTATTCGTTGTTCAGTATCCAGATTACTTTGGACTAGATGGTGGCGGTATTGGAATGTCAGTGGATATTTCTAATATTAGAACGTTTGCAAAATAATCAACAGTAGTGTACGGTCAACACCGCATTTTCTAATGTAAGCGTGTATCATTTCATTAGGTCACGCGTGCATCAGCGTTTACGTCAATACGATATATATATTGTGCTCATATACGTGCTATGAAGGACAAGACCTCCCACAGTATGCTATAGGGAGATTGGTCGTACACCACGTGGGCCCAATGCTTATTGGTGGGCAACGACTTTAGGCTGTATTGTCGTTGTTGGTGGGTGTTAACGATACTACTAAACTTGGAGTCTGACAACAGCGTATCGTACCCTCCGAAGCATGGACCTTTCTTTTCTGACAATCTGCAATGTTTTTTTTGGGTACGGCAACGAGCAGACGGCTCAGCTGAACGTAAATGACGCTGTGTCATTGAAACTTGCATAACAGGGGCAGAATACGTTCATCATCATCAGCTCATTAAACGTCCCCACCGAGGGGCACGAGCCTACCGTATAGGGTGATTAGGCCTTAGTCGTCCGCGGCCCAGTGGGATTAGACGATTACAACACCTTCGAATCTCTTCGCAGGTGTGATGAAGGTTTCCTCACGATGTTTTCCTTCACGTAAGAGCGTCAGATAACGTTCATATTTTAGAATTCGAAACACATTGGTAATGTCGGGATTTGAACTCAGCCTCCTGTGGAAGGCGACGTCCACACATTGAGCCCCGATGTTCAATGGTGTGACGCTCGCAAGAATAGTTTGCTGGTCATTTAAGTGGGATATATAATGAAGCTGGCCAGTTCGTATCGCTCAGAGAACATTTCAGATGGTAACTGATTCACAGTTTTGTCGTACGCGGTAAACAGTTTCAACTAAAGCGTCCGGAAAGGTCTTCCATTCATCAAGGTCGTAAGGACGACATACGATGATGAGATGGAGACCGCAACTTGGTAAGCGTAGCGTAGGACGCCCTCCGGCCCGATAGACCGACGACTTGCGAAAAGTCGCTGGTGGAGGCTGGATGAGAAAAGCGGAGGACCGGGATATATGGCGCAAAATGAGAGAGCGGGGAGTGCAGCAGTGGACTGCGATAAGTTGTAAAGAGAACGATAATGAAACGTGGCGGCAGGAACTAACCAAACTGGGAAAAAATCGCACAAAGTTATTTTCACTATGCAGTTTCCCACTCAGCCACAGGAAAATACATATTGACTCCAAAAGCTAAAAAAAGAATATGAAACTAACATATAAATATGCAATATCTTATGTATGTAACTTATTGTAAGATGTTTAGACACATACTTCACTCACAGTATACTCGTATAAGGATGATGTCTAAGCAGTAGATTAAGATGACGTCACGGTATCCTGTTATTAGCCTTTAATTCGAAAAACAAGTATGCTACAATCGTTACTAATATGGCGGCAGCAGAATATAAATATATAAATATACCATAACTATCAACGACCATATAGCGGTCGCCCTGAGGTAAAAACCAAAAAGATAGAATATCACCGAAACTGCTTAATAAAATTACACACATGTTAAAATTTAACACCAAAAGACAAGGGCACAAACAATTATCCTCATAATTCCTCCATTACGGTAGCGGCAGATGCGCGCGCGCAGATACTATCAGAGGTGCCCTCTGGACACGCGCGACGAATACGCACGCGCATGGCCAAATGAATGCGCGTTAAGGGCAAGTTGCACATGAAATGGTGTTGCATTTTTGGTTACATCGCAAGTTTGTATTGTAAAATCAACCTTGCCATGCTGTTTGAATTTCAACCAAGACAACTACGGACAACAGCGATAAGTTATTCCAAAAAAAAAATGCAGGCTTAACTTGAATTCGGTATTCTCCACCATCCGCAATAAAATACCAAACCTTATTTTTATAAAAGCGCACCTTATTTTATATGTCGTTGCATTGATCCCTTTTCGTTTATTTGCAATATTGAATTTTTAAATACACTGAAACCAATAAATATAAGGTCAATTGATGATAGTGAGCAATGACGTCACATATCACTAATCTCATCTATATATAATATATAAAGCTGAAGAGTTTGTTTGTTTGAACGCGCTAATCTCAGGAACTACTGGTTCGATTTGAAAACATTCTTTCAGTGTTATATAGCTTATTTATCGAGGAAAGCTATAGGCTATATATCATCACGCTACGAGTAATAGAAGCGGAGCAGCAATGAAAATTGTTTCAAAATCGGGGGTATTTTTTCATACTTGGAGCTTCCGCTGCGTACGCTGCGTAAACGGTTATAGTTACACAAAGTCATGTATGAGAGTATTGTTCTTCTTTTAAAGGTCTACAAAAAAGTCCGCGACAGCATATGTCTATCTTTTAAGGTTAGCTCACTATAACATATTTTATGCTAAAAAAATCTGAAATTGACCCCGAAACCTTTAAAGTTGGAGGGAGGGGAAATCCTATGTATAGTGATAAATGAAAGTACCGTGTTATCCCGAATTTAATGCGAGCGAAGCCGCGGGCAAAAGCTAGTACAAAATATATGGAAACATTCATTGTTGACAGTTCATAAAAAGTGCGTCAACTATTAGTGGTGTCAAATACCCAATTACTATGTGTATGTACTAAGCAACAGATGAACATCATTAATACTTACAGATAGACCGGCAAAATTGTTCATGCACATAAAATCTTTGGTTCTGTCCGAGGATCGAAACTTTGGCGGAGTATACAACTTCTCATATAATATACTACATGGAGGAAAACTTTCTTTACCAATCAACATCTATCCCAAGCAATCTGTATAATTTTTTCTTTCTGTCTGGGGCACGGTAGTGCCCCCGCCAAGTCGAGCGCGAAGCATTTTCAGGCACCAATTTGAGAACCTTTGGATAATACGGCCAAGTCACTCAACATCAACTATAATAATAAAGTAATCGCAGTAAGGAACCTTAGACTTGGCACGTCTTTGTCTTGATTTCATTACTTTTTAGAGATAATCAAGCAGCTCCATCGAAACTTGGCTAGATTTTTTACAGAATGTTTTTGGTGGTATTTCGTTTATACATAGGTTGTTTAACCCATACGTGGTGTTGTCTAAGGCTTGCCCTTATTACCCTCTAACATATTGATATTTGAATCATGAGCGGTAGGTCCAGTGACATGCTCATACTTACCCTTAACTCATTATAATCGAATGTCATAATTTTAGATTGTCTGGCGTCCCGTAGAGCTGTCTCGGACGTGATGACGACTGCGCAAGCGCATCTTTTCGTTGTAATTCGACGTTACATTTAATTTGTGAAAACTTGAACAAGTAAGCTTGTACATAATTAAAATAGACTTTGAAACTAGTTAATAGAAAAAAAATACTTTAAGAGAATTAGAATAAATTGACTTATTTTCTGCCGTATTACTCATAAGTGTCATAATATTTAGATAGGTATATATAAGTAGCTGTATTACAGGTTAGAGGTGTAGCGTAAGATAATGTTTAACATGTACAAACTAACCTCGGTTATTAAACAGAAAAGAAGATATTACACTCTATTCTTATATACAAAAATATTTACTTTAGTGACATCATCATCAGCTCATCTATACATCCCCACCGAGGACTCATGGCCTAACCGAAAAGGGAGGCCTTAGTCGTCGACCCGGGCCTACTGCGGATTGGTCGACTTCACGCAAACTTTCGAATTTCATCGTAGGCCTCCTCCTTCTTTCATATTTTTCTTCACTGTAAGAGCGTCGGATAAACGTACATACGAGTATGTATAACTTCACTGTATTGTGAAACAAAAGCCTAAGATAACTTTTTTCTTAGTTTTGCAGTGGCATTGCATCATAAACCGAGTTTCAATGGTTTTAAGGCTGAGAATCATCTGCGCTCGCCATTTGCCAGGCGAAGCTGTAAAAGCCATTAGTTCGAAAAAATGAGAGTTTTAATGGGTCTTAAAAGCTTGCATGAGCCTCATTCGCACTTTGATCGGACACTACTCGTCATCATCAGCTCATATGGTGATTAGGCCTTAGTCGTCCACGCGGGCCCAGTGCGGATTAGACGACTTCACGCACAACCTTTGAATTTCTTCGCAGGCGTGCATGAAGGTTTCCTCACAATGTTTTCCTTCACCGTAAGAGCGTCGGATAACGTACATATATTTTCGAAAATTCGAAAACACATTGGTACGTGTCGGTATTTGAACCTTGGCCCTCCCGGTAGGAAGGCGACAGTCCACACCATTGAGCCACCGACGCTCACTACTCGTTCTGAATACCCACGTGCCATATGATATGCCATGGAAATCACTTGTATGTTGCGTTTTTATTAGACCATTTAATTTCATTATTTTTTTTATTTTCACCATTTTTTTTTGTGATTGGATTGCAATTTTTTAATCTGTATTTTGTCCAATACGAGTAGTCGACTGTTTGCCTTCTACGTGTTTTCTGTAAACAATGTATATCTTTTTTCTTTCTTACTTATTTGTTAAAACCACACGGGTCGTATGCATTAAGCAACCATCTTGTGGTATTATAGCGGCACGAAGAGCCGCTGTTTCCGCAAAATTGTATACTTAGTGGGAGACTGGGAGTTATATCATTCTTAGTTAAAGAAGTATGTTAAGTTTCAACATCATTCCGAAAACAAGGTTCCAAAATTACATTCCCCTAAATAAGTAGCATTATTATGCACTCAATCAGCATACAATGCATCTTTACCAATAATTTATTCAGTTTATTGCAGCTGTGTCTGACGATAAGCAAGTACTGTAGGAATGGTAATAAAAAAATTAAATTTGTTATTTCCTATCTCGGAGAATTAGTGTTGCGTAGTTTCCATGCCGAAAAAAAGCTGGCACATGACCGAAAATAAAAGATTTTTTTGAAGCAATAAACAATGCACTTCCATATTTAATCGTAATTATGTCCGTGAAAATCCGCTAAGGAAATTCACATCAAAGTCGATCCAACTGTTCTAGAAATGAGCCGTCACAAATAGACTAAAATTTAAAAGTAGTTATTCTGGTGTATGTGCCATATAAGCTACCGATATAGTATGCACAACCTATGGCTGCTAGAGCAGACGAGTTCTGGAGTGGACACTGCATTTCGGCTACCGCAGTGTATGACGCCCTAGCCGATGCCGCGATGGACCGACATCGTGTGAAAGGTCGCTGGTGTAAGAGTAAGTTAGAAAGGAGATTGTACAGTCTAGTTTATCGATATACACGTCTTTAGTTACTATAGTATCTAAATTATTTTACTACCCATACAAAAATAGGTCCAGATATTTCATACCTAGTGTTCATCGCAAAAGCTTTTAAATCCTGCACAGTAGGCTAAGTAATTTGTAATTGATAATAAATAAGAGCCTACGATATCTAGTGCATATGTCCTTTTTTATGTTTATCTATTAAAAGTATCAAAAGATCTTAAATTCGTTAGACGTGCGCACGCGCCACAATTTGGTAATTAATTCAGCGTCCGTCCACCAGGTGGCGTGGCAGATGGGCCGAGGGTCAATTTACATTTTAATACATACCACAACATTTTATGTGATGACATCGTATCTACAATTTGATAAAATGAAAAAAAAAATGGCTAATTTAAATGGCTATTATAGTGTTAGTATTATCAAATATTATATGTTTTAAATATTATTAATACATTTTTAAGTGACAGATTTGTTTTGAGAGCAATTGCCACTTTCGCATTCTTACACTACTAGGTGGTAGACTCGATACTGAGTCGTCAAGGTAGGTACCACCGCAGTGCCAGATGTCGTCCCGTGAATGTATGACTTTTGTGTTTCGGGATGATGACAATGTAGCTAGTAAAATTACCGGGTTTTATGAGACTTAGCATCTGTTATCTCTATGTGCATGTGGATTCAAAATGAAAATTGAGGATGATTTAGTTTAAAATTATAAAAACCCTTTAGTAAAGGCGAAACATTTGTTAAACCTGAGATAAAAATGATATGGCCAATAAAGTAGATCACTCAATCCGCGCGCTTTATGAAAACGTCGTTTTGTTTAACTCAGGAGCCGAAGTTCAAGTCCCGCTCTGGGACGCGCTTTGTTAGTCTTACTTGGTTCATCATCATCATCATTACAGCCTAATTATGTCCACTGCTGAACGAAGGCCTCCCCTAATGATTTCCACGCGGACCGATCCCTTGCAGTTGACATCCATCTGCCACCCGCCACCTTAACCAGATCATCCGTCCATCTGGTTAGGGGTCGGCCTACGCTTCGCTTTCGTTACGTGGACGCCACTCAGAACCTTTCCGCCCCATCGGCCATCGGTTCTACGCACTGTGTGCCCTGCCCACTGCCACTTCAACTTGCTAATCCTCTGGGCTATGTCTCACCCTAGTTCTCCTACGATATCATCGTTTCGGATTTTATCGCGTAGGGAGACACCTAACATAGCCCTCTCCATAGCACACTGAGCAACCTTGAGTCTATTCAAGAGGCCCTTGGCGGCCTGAGCGACCACGTTTCGCGTATGTAATGGCAACACACACTGGTCAAAAACCTTCGGCTTACTTGTTGTAGACTCGATACTGAGTCGTGTATAAAAAGAGTGCTAATGGGATGGGATGGGATGAGGACACAGTAGCTAGTGAAGTTACCGGGTATAAGAGATGTAACATCTGTTGTCTCAAGTGACGGGCGCAGTGCGGCGTTGATGGAGAATAATAACTGTTTTTTTAGTTGTTGGTCTCCTCCAATGCTGCTCTGAAATGGTCTGGTGTATCACTTACCATCAGGAGAGCGTCCTGATCGTCCTGCTCACTTTGTAACACAAAAAAAGGTTTATTATGTATTTTTATGACTACCCACTCCACCACCACTCTCGTGCACTCCATATATGCAAATAAGCAGTGCATACTCTGTGCGTCCAGACATTCCGGAAAATCGCCAACATATTAAAATATGATTCTCACTTATTCGGCTATTTTCCTCTACAGATTTGAAACCATAGGCGATCTGCTAGTTTCTACAAAATTACATTTTATCCATATTATTTTTATTAAACTCAATAGCAATAGCAAACTAAGTCCCACAATCCAATCCATTATATTATCATTCAACCGTCGTCGATTCATCGGGTCTTTTTTACCCCACGTTAAGCCGAATTAAAAACTAATAACGATCCTTTTCACGGTACCAAAGTCAACCCTATAATTGCTGCTATCTGTTCCAATCTAAGACAATGGGGTAAGTCACACCCCGCAAGTCGGCCGGCTGCCCTCGCTGCCAGGTGTATGCGTTATTGGTGCTTAAACATCTGGTGTGGGTGCTAGGAATAATACAGAATTGGACAATACGATTTTATCCGTGTAACATATTAGTACATAATTCATCGAAGATTAAATTATTTCTGACTTTCGTTAAGAAGTCATTAACTACACCAAGTCGTTAACTTCGATTTCCGTGTACTGTTGTACTTTTTAAATATATAAATATACACTGAGAATGTTATATGGGTTCTAAACAACGGATAAACATACTTATTTTATAAATACATACATATAATACTTAAAAACACCCAGACCAATACAAACAGACATGTTCATGCACAGAAATGTTTGTAATGTCCGAGGATTGAACCCGGAACTCTAAAAAATACTTTGATGATCTATATCGTATCATTTCTCAAACCTTAATGGAAGCGGAGGATCAGTATATCTGGCGCAGAATGGGGGATACCTTTGTCCAGCAGTGGACTGCGATAGGTTCAAGAGAGGTGAAGAATTACGATAATATCCAGAAATAAAAAATCAATAACACGAGGAAATAAAGTCATGTCTATTACATTTAAAAGCCGATTTCGGTATCGCATCTTCATTAGCTATAAGACGTCGGAGGGTTGACCGAAGTAAATTACCTTTTTTCCAATTAAATACACACCTGGGGTGTGCCGTACCTTAGACGATTATACGTTACAGTTCCTTTAATGAATACTGTGAGTTTAACTGCTAGGAGAGTGCGTACTTATAGACAGATTTATAGCAATCAAACTAATAAGTTTGTACGCAATTGATGTTTTTACTACTTCTTGGGTTTTATATTTGTGTTTTAGGAACGATCAATATGAAAAGCAGCTTTTACCTAGATTACAGAAAATGTGTCTTCCAAAATTAAGTCTTTGTTTATATCAACATAGTAGCTGACAGCAATAAACTAACCAAACTGAAAATCGCGAAAGAATCTACTCTCCTCTGGATTCCGGTCTATAAACAACTAGCAATGATATATTGTATACGAGTATAAAAAGTAGATACACCACCGGTACCGAAACGAACCGCCAAAGGAAATACAGTTGTAGGCTCTTTGTATAGGTAAATGTTAGCTCATTGGAAATATGTGTATGTGTGCTGTCACTGCTTTCGGAACACTTTTTTCAGTTGTTTTGTAGACATATCACGAATCTATGCTTTTTATATCATTGACAACGAGTCAATGACATTTAGTTATGAAATGATTATAAAATATTAAATATGAAATTAGAAATTTTAATAAATTGGAGTCAAAATTAAAGTAAAACTTGTCTCTAACATAGTTTTAACAGCATCTGGTGAATATGAGCCAGTAATAGTATGACGATGTGGTACTGAGAAGTGTGAAAGTAATTCTAGGTCTAGCTAAGATTATTATCTTAAAGAAAGGTTTATTTTTACATTATTAATAAGTGGGGTATATCTTTACAATGGTTTACTAGTTTAGTTTATTTATAATAATAATAATTCTTTATTTTACAGATAACAATGATCCATTTATGGTTAGTAACAAAAGTGAACTTAAAAATATGTTATTTTAAATTTTTTTAACTCAAAGTGATTGAGTTAAAAAAATAATTAAATTAAATTAATAATTAAAAGGATTAATATAAATTGGCAATTAATTTCCTAACAATTCAATTATAAAACAAATAAAAATTGTTAAATTTATTTTATTGTAGCATAATTTTACTTTGACATTGAGAAGTTTGTCTTACCACCAAAGATATTTCTGTGTGCAGGCGACCATAAAGTAAAGTTTGACTTATAAAAATCCCATTACATACCTTTGGTTTATGACTAAATTCCGTTTTGTCTGACCAACTTGTGGTAAGTAACCCTCCATAAAACCAACATACCGAATAATAAAGGTAACGTCTGCGGGGTAAATCGACCCCGGTGCACTCGATGCGTTAAATTTATACAACACCATCGCAAATTAGGGTTATTGGATGGAATTATGATGGTATTATGCCCGAATTTTAATATAAATTTAAAATAATCTATGTATTTGGAAGAAGTTACCAAGCGATTTATTTTAATCGAATTTTATGGAATATATTGAATTAAATTAATTGCTTTAAGTTTATTTGGGTAACTGCTTTTGTGGTCTAGTATCCAAATGGAGATCGCGACCTATTCGCCGTTCTATATGCCTATAACAAAAGCAGCGTTGAAGGAAATGAAGACTTTACTCCTAGATAGCAATTCGTTTCTGCTAACAGAGCCCTGCGCCCGTCACCCAAGACGACAGTTGTGTGGTCTCATAACCTTAGTAATTGCACTATTTACAGTGTCTTACTACCAAACACACAAAAGTGTCACTCCAATCTCACCGGATTATACCTGAAATTGCAATTAATTAATACCTACTTAGATGTTCAGTGTCGAGCCTACAACTTAGTTACCTAACCTTGATTTGCCATTACTTTTCATAATCTTAGATACAGCGTTCTGTTTTTAGAAAATAATAAAACTTAGAGCGACATCTATTGCGGAGTGGCATCACAACGCAATGATTGAGAAGGAAAGAGATTTCTTATTATGTTTTCTGTAAGATAATACTTTAAATAATGAATACAAGGGATTTATTTTGCAAAACAAGATAGGTTAGTAAAATCTGAAGGAGACGCTGCTTAATATTAATGAACATAGCAACCACAAACGCACAGCGCCATCTATCACCAATAGGAACAAGGAACTTTTATCGTGAGAACGGATAAACACTCGGATTAATATGATTAAGTCTCAGGATTAAGTTTGTATAAGTTTTAAAAACATAAAATAAGTACTTCGTACAAATGTTTGCAATGCACGTGGATCAAACCTAGTATTAAATAAAATCTTTATTCTAATTATACAAACCACGACAAAGATCAGACGCTATTGACTCAAATAAATGCTCATCAGAAAGAAAATTTAGAGGAACTGTAAAAAGTTTTTTTAGTTTTTTTATGTTAAAAAGTGAAGAGTTTTAAGTTATACCCGACCATGACAGAACGGCATTAAGGATACCAACAACTAAATACAGTAAAAT
This sequence comes from Leucinodes orbonalis, assembly GCA_019425675.1. Classification (NCBI taxonomy): domain Eukaryota; kingdom Metazoa; phylum Arthropoda; class Insecta; order Lepidoptera; family Crambidae; genus Leucinodes; species Leucinodes orbonalis. The sequence goes on from PQWD01005427.1 coordinate 20,550, forward strand.
CCATTTTATTTACTTAAACATTTTGTCAATAGTTTCAATTCTATACTTAAGTAATTACGATGGAATTTAAACCATAAGGATAAATCACAATTAAATAGATAGAAAAGAATAATCCCCTCAGCATTAGTTATTTTAACAATCTCTAGAGTAACCCTATCCAACAAAGGGTCTTAAAACTGCAATTGCCACAGATATTTACCTTTATTAGACAGACTAAACACAGATGTACTCTATCCAGATGCTTCGCAAGCTGCACCGCAAACAATGGCCAATCAGCGCGCAGTGCGCGTGCGCATCATTACTCATCCACGCATTCCAAATTTAAAATGTCAAGCCGGCTTTACATTGTAGCGGAAAGTGAAAAAGTACTTAGTCAAAAAGTACAGGAAACTTAGTCCGAAACTCCCGAATCATTAAGATGGAGTAACAATTGCTTGTGAAGTATGTATGGAAATCATATATTCTTTAATTAAAACTGAAGAATCAGATACCGTCGGATATATTCCCGGTGCGGTCGTTTATTGTACTTTAAAAAAGAGTGTATTACCAGTATAGGTGCAGGCTTCGTTTTGGTACTTTCAGTAGTGCAAATGTACAATGAAATTGATTTTTCCCTCTATATTAGCATTAACCCTTTGAAAGAGTAACATTTGATTTTCTTTTTCAAATTACTCAAGACTATGAATACTCATTCATAGTTGCTCAAGCAAATGATCAACATCATTGCTTCTGAAAGAAGGCTTCTCCTACGGAATACATTTTTTTTCAGTGTTAAGAGGCATCTCCTAAACACATCCAGAGCTTCTTTCTCCCTTTTTTATCATCTATAGGCAGACATTTGACCGCCATCTCTCCTGATCGTAAGTGATTATGCGGTCAAGGTTGGATCATACCTGCCTAGAAACAGCCTATCACTCTTGCCTTGAAGTAGGCCAGGTTGTAATGATAAGGGAACACATAAGGAGGCAAAGTGTACCATTCCTTTGCAGTGCGCATAAGGAACGAGGCATCATAGCGGGATGTGCGGATATGTGGAATGTCAACCACGTAAGGATGGATAATCAGAACCCACCACTGGTCCATTGTTTCCCTAAAGGTAGCTGGAACAGGTGTCTTGTTAAATTACAGAACCTAACCATTTATCATCTCAGGTAACAGTTGTGGGAACGTCTTCAAGTGAAATTCACTATGTACTCGTTCAGTTATAGGTTTCCTTCAACACTACATCTGCGATTCAATTTATATTCCGTTCATATGAGAACTTAAAAAACAATTGGTGTAAAAAGCAGTGAAACAAACGAGCGAAAGATTATTGTTTATATAAATAAATAACTGCGATCTCCGCTTCCCTCACAGTCAAGCCCCGGTCTTATCCATGTATAACCCATTTAAAGTGCAATTAAACGCACTTCTTTGCGCTCGCGTCACAAAAATGACCATTTCGCGCCTGTTTTGCATACAAATGGTCATAAAATGAACTCAAATCTCGTTTTATGTTGAGTTATTTGTTGTTAAACATTTCTTTTTCATACAGCAGGAAGGTATTTGGTTTTGTTCCTTAAAAATACGTAACGTAAGACGACAACAGAATTTCTTTTTGTGTCTGGTTTCACGGCAGTCAAAGACCAAATTATTAAGATTGGCTATTGTGGTCTTGATGACCAATTTTACTGTGACGATGATTTGATTGCACTAAGTTCTTGGACTTGCTATTTTTTATGTTATTACAAGTGTACATGACGCACACCTGATGGTAAGTGATACGACTGACCATGACAGAGCGGCATTAAAGAAGACCAACAATTGATAGACGGTTATTATTCTCACTGCGCCCGTCACCCGAGACAACAGATGTTAGATCTCTTATACCCGCTAATTTTACTAGCCACAGTGCCCTCATCCCTAACAACAAAAGTGCACTCCTGTTTCACGGACGATATCTAACACTGCGGTGATACCTACCAACCTAAACGTCTACCTTGACGGCTAAATTATTTTCTCTGATACAATATCAGATTTGTTATTATTTTCGCTGACACTACTAAATTTGAATACAAACGGTTATAAAATGAGCTCTAATGTGGCTGTATTGTTTGGACAAGTAAAAAAGCCCTTTGTCTCCAATCGCACGTGTACCAGATTGTAAACTCAGTAGAACACAATAATAACGTGCAAAGAATACGAACATAATTGGGGTTGAATACAAGAATACATAATGGAATTTAATAAAGGTTGAATACGTAAATAAGAACTGTTAATTGGAATCAGGTACATACCTGTTATATTTGAAAGGATAAGAAATCAACAATGGTTAATAAAGAATGATAGAGGTTAACAGTATTACTTTTTTATAAGTAGGAGCAGACGAGTTCTGGAGTGGAATCATCTTGGTTAACGTATCATAGGGCGTCCTCCATTTGACCCTCGACATGTGGAAGTTCACTAGTGGAGGCTTCATAAGGAAAACGGAGAACCGGGGTATCTAGCACAAATTTGAGGAAACCTTCATACGGTAGGAAGGAGATAGAGATTTCGTAACATGACCACTATAAATATTAAAAACTAGTGGCATCTATGATAAGATAACTTAAACTTTTACAAAAAATCCATTGGTCACATTTAGGCAATCATTATCTGCAAACTGCAGACAGTAAGTAGTACCACAGATTAAATAATATATACTGTAGTACTCTGCTGACTGTAGTAGTTATGACAACCGGGAAAACTCCGATTACTAATAAAAAACTCTGGTTTTTGAAAAATTGAAGGGATCAATACGTATAAACATTTTGTTCTCCGCATTCGTCGTCTCTATCACAAAGTGATGTTTTTTTAGTAAGAAAATAGCAAATGTTTATTACATTTAGTATTTTCAATGACAATAGCGTTTTTTATAGATGTACGAGGTTTGAAAGTCAAATTACGAGATTTTTAGCTGCTTATGTATGAGAAATATCAGTTATCCATGTTATGAAATGGATTCTGGGTTTTCCATCTTAAAATATAGCGACTCGTATAGTAGGTAATTCGTCACATAAGACATTTGTCACAATGGGACCGAAACAATGAATACTAAATATTTTTTGTTCAGCGATTGTCCTTTTGATTTTATTCTTAAAACATATTGAGATTTACTATACATAGCTAGCTAGTTAGTTAGTTAACAAATACAAAAAAAATACAATTAATTAGCAAACGACGTCTAAACCTTGAAATTGAGTAAGATCTATTAATTAGACCAATAAAATTTTAAAAATATCCTTAAATTTCAATAATTTAATATGTATGTACATACTTGTACCTTAAAATTTTAATTAGATTTGACATCACAAGGCGTTTGCCTTAAATTTTCTAGAAGGCAGTAGCGTTTTCGTATATTTTTAATACTAAGTTATTTCAATATAATATTTTAATTATATTTTTAAAAAGATATTTTTTAATTTTTGTTAATGATTCAAAATGATATAAAAGTCTTCAATTACCTATACTGCGAGCATCCTGTTAAATTAATTAAATCTAGATGAATTTCAAAGTCATATTCATATTATTGTAGTTAACACTTCATAATATTGCAGTGAAAAATGTCAGAGAAAACGATATTACAATAAAATAACTTTTTTGCCGTTTACTCCTTGCAATTTTCTTAAGTTATTGGTCTAAGAAGTGAATCTTTGCCGTATTTTTCTTCCAGGCGCTAAAATGGTCGCTTCCTAACGAACATAGATGGCGCTGTAAGTTTGTTTACAATACTTACCAAGACCGAGTTAAATCTACAAGGGAAGTAATGTTCCGAATATTATAAAATGTCTAAAGACAGTTATCTATCAATGTATTTAATTTGTATTTACAAATACGTGTATTTAATTGTATTTACAATTAAATACACGCCCATTAAAGCCCCTTACATATCTTGTAAAATTTCAAAGCTTGCAAGTATGTGTTTATATTATTGTTTATATGTACTTACTTATGAGATAATTATTTCTTTGTGTTAGCACTTTGAATCTTACCAAAAACCGGGCCTAAAACTCTTTAAGCTTTCGATGAATAATCTCTCTCATTACTAGTTTAACTACGTCTTTATAACTAGAAGCAAAACAATTTCTGATAATTTTAAATATGTAGGATAATATAACTTATTATATCAATTAAACATGTTGAACAATAAAAATGATCAAATACAATAAAATATGTTATGAACAGAACCAAGTAGATAGGTATGTTACACATAGACAGCAAACTATTATAAATTAGCACAACCCAGTATTTCAAACTTGGAAAAAATCACAAATTAACTTTCGCTATATGTAGGTTCGGGGTGGGTTTGGAACTCACGCCCCTCGAAGCGAGTGATCATAACCCGCAAAGATTCACATTAACTAGGTAATTCTTTATTAGAACTTGCCTAGTCGCTTTTTGCCTTCTTGATTTTTCCTTATGTTAATTACCGGTGTGATACTAACATCTGTTGTTTCTGGTGTCGGGCGCAGTGCGGCATTGACGTAGAATATAAATGTGTATCAGTTGCTGGTCACCTTAAATGCCGCTCTGTCATGGTCAGGCGTCTCACCATCAGGCGAGCGTCTGGACCGTTCTGTACACTTTAACATAAACAAAACCTCATTCGTAACTGTACAAATATCGTAAATCTAGATAGAGTACAGTTGCGCGGGAGCATGGCAACAGTGCCGCGTGAGTCATTGCATTGGGATGCACCGATTGATGACTCAGCTCCTTCACCCTCAGGAGAACATACGATTTTTAGGGTTCCTTTTGATAGAATAAAAACCCTTCCAAGAGCATTATTTATAATTATTTAGTTCTGGACCTTCAGGAAATTATCCTTTTCAATTTTATGTTCATCATCATTACAGGCTTAAACGTTTACTACTAAACGTAGGCCTCCCCTAATTATTTCACCCGATCCCATGCAGTTGACATCCATGTGCTGCCTCAACCAAGTAAATTTTATGTTTAAGTGTCGAGTTTTGTAACTATTTTAATCATAAGCCTATAACGTCCCACTGCCGAGCACAGAGCATGGGAAGAACTGGCCTAAGCCACCACGCAGGCTCAATGTGGACTGGTTGGTTTTACGACTACCATCCCAGTAATGCGTCGGTGGCTCATTGGTGTGGACAGCTCCTTTCTGATTTGGAGGGTACATGATGTCATTTCGAATTTTCGAAACTATATGTACGTTTATCCAACACTCTTACGTTGAATAAAAACATCTTGTGGAAACCTGTGCAAGCCTGCGAAGAGATGCAAAGGTGACGTTGAATTAGCTGATGATGACGATTCCACTAGCGACCGACGATCGGTCGGGATCGCAATGATCTTTCTTTTCAAACAATCGGATGATACAGTGTGCAATGCCTAACAAAACAGAGAAACATTGTACAGTGATTCTCACAATGCGGTCTATTCGCGGGATTCGAACCCACAACCACTACATTACATAGCTATATAAACCAACGTTGAGTGCACTAGACCACGTAGGCGGAAAGTTAGCACATTACTTACCGGAGGTTTGAGTAGCGTAGTCATTCCAGCTCATACGTCCTCACCGAGGGGCACAAGCCTACCCGTAAAGGGTGTAGGCCTTAGTCGTCCACGAGTGCCCAGTGCGGATTGGCCGACTTCACGCAATACCTTTGAATCACTTCGTATGCGTGACATACACCCTGACCAATACAAACAGACATGTGCATGCACACACCTTGGTGTAAGATCCGACGTCTCAAGCAATTACACTATAAGTATGGGTCGTCCATTAAAAAATATTGATTAAAAAAAAATAAGCTTCAATAATGTAGAGAACCTGTAAGAATAAATCCCTTAGTCCAAGTTTATTTGAAATATGTAGCCTGTTATAGGAGTCATTAAGGAGCTACGTTATGTCTGAACCGCGTGGGAAGAACGTCTGTTACGGGAAGCAACACGGACTTCTGTTTTTGTACTGCCTATGATTCACTGATGGCCAGTGGCGTGCACTCCATATAAGCAAATAGACAGTGCATACCCTGTGCGTCCAGATAATCGGGAAAATCGCAAACATATGAAATGAAATCAACTTATTCTCCCATTTTCTTCTACAGAGTTGAAACCACAGGCGACCTGCTGTAATCAGCTTTTCGATTAGTGTCACTCACTTTGCATACCCTAATCATAATCTCTATGCACGCCACTGCTGATGGCCCAGGTTCACTTACCATGAAGTCAATTTTAAATTTTATTTACGTTTTTTTTATTATTTTTCTTCATAGATTGGGAAACGAGCAAACGGTTCACCTGATTGTTAAGCGATACCATCAAATTAGGATACTTGCAACCCCGTAGGAGACAAACCCTTCCAAGTAAGAAACTAGTTAAGTACGTTACCGACCTTAAAATCTGAACACTACATATCTTGAAAGAACAGTGCATATAGGTATTAACACAGATAATATTTATAACTATTATTTATTTTCTTTACAATAAAATTAACAAGGAGTTTGAGGCCTGTAGCACAGTGTAACTAACACAGGTCTCAGAGATCATTAATTATTGTTGTACAATGTAAAATATTATCAAATAAAGATATTATTATTATATTATAGTTAAATATAAGCCAAAAATCTATTTATGAGTGTAAAACTGCCGTAACAAATTGGTTACATGGTTTAAATTATGATGAAATTGAAACATTCATGTAAATTGACAGGTAATCTAAATATCTATGCGCACACCAACACAAACACAAATATCGTTCTCATAAATCTTAATATTTTGAAAAGAAAAATTTTCTTAATTTTGCTTTAATTGACATATTTTATGCTTATCATATTATGTATTTGATATTTTATTCATAATTTCTTATGTATATATATGTATGTGTATGTATATGTATTTGTATATTTATGTATATGCATGTGTGTATGTATTTATGTGCATGTGTATCAATATATTTAATAACTATATTTTTGTAATATTAAGTTACTATTTACATGTGAATGTGGTTATATGTACAGATTTTGACATGTGAATTTCATTTTTACTTTATTTTAGTTAGCAAAACTTGAGGAAGCGGTGTCTCCTGTTACAGGCAATTTTAATGCTTAAAAGGAGACTCCCACGATTAGAAATAAGAAATTGATTGTAAACCAATAAAAAAATTATAATCATCAAATATAATTATATCTGGGGGCACGGCAGTGCCCCCGCCAAGTCGAGCGCGAAGCAAACACTGCCGTACCATCCTTTACAGGATCCATTTCGCCGCATTTTCAGGCCCCGATTTGAGAACCTTTGGATAATACCAGAGCGCTGAAATTTTTGTCATCTAGTAAGATATAATAACTTACTTTAAATCCAAAATTTCAAGTCTGTAGGTCATTTAGTTCCGATAAAAATATACGTAAATAATTCGCATAGATACCATAAATATAGGTAACACACCAATTATGTATAGGAACATACGTAATTTTCTTAGTCTTAGTGTCGCAGTTTTCTTAGAAGAGCTTTCACCTACAAACAGAACATTCAAGAGGGTGGAAAGGAAACAAGTTATTTTTATAAAGATTTTTATTTTACCACATATTTAATTAAAAGCGTAATGTACATTTTGTAAACTAAGCATATTGTATGACTGTACAACCCTTCATTTCAAATGATTGGCTTAAACATAGTTCGTATACGGTATAGACGATTTCATTTTTAAGTATTTACATTTTCATAATTTTACACATTTATAAGTATACATTAAGTCCATTTAAGTAAATATTAATTATAAAGATAATATTTACTTATTTACAAAATTTTATTCAAAAAATATAAACAAAATGTAGGTATGATTAATTTTACAAATATTTTGTTTTCATAGCGCTCTACAGTGTTATTTATAATTTGATTTATTTAAAGTTTGAAGTCAATTTTTATTCCAAGATTTAAACCAGTATTTTCGTAAATTAAGGTAATTTACTTACCCATAATCTGATTTTTCTCTATTAAAAAGTTCTAGAAATCTTTTACAATAAAAAGTAATAAAAACATATTCGTAGATCTTGTGTGGAACAAAATTTTGTTACCTTAGCTAAACTAACTATAACTAAGCATTATTATTTATAATAGGAAGCAAATTCTGACCGACATCTACGGACGAAAGAAAACATTATTGCAGAGATCACAGACTAGATTCTACATAAATTCTACTTAATTTTTTCTCAGAAATACGATATGTTTAACCATTTAACCGCCGCCGTTGGATATATCCAACAGAAACAATTGATTTTCTATTATGCCTGGAATCCTAGCGGTTAAAGGTTAATGTAATAATCATCAACATAAATGACTTTACAAGTTTGAGTACCTCAATGTATTGCCAAAATCATTACAATACATTATTAAGTTTATTTAATTTTCCTGATCAGCCTCTGAATTAGAGATTAATTAAATAAAAAATACAAAAAAAAAACACCAAATTCATATAACTCCTAAAATTGACAACGTATGAGACATTTTGAAATAATTTATTAACAAGAAAATGTTTAAATATTATTAGCACGATTTATCTTATTAGTAATGCAAACATATAAATAAAATAAAAAATATATTACATGTTACTCGCTGCCAACATTACAATGCAATATTTTAGCTTTTACATTTCTTAATTTTCCTTATCACTAGACGTTGAATCTGTGTGTTTCCGGAGGGTCCAATAATCTGTAACAAAAAAGAAATATATAAGTTATTGTTATCAACATCAGAAATAAGTAAAAAATACGAAAAATTGATCTATTTTAAAAACCAAAATTAAGGAAAAAAATATGAATTGTTTGTCTTTTTTCAGATCACAAGGATATATGGATATTTAATATTTGTCAATTGTTTATCAAAACTTTGATTATAGCAAATAATGTGTTGGTAGCGGTATATTCACATTATGTATGATCTTACTCGCCACATAGTGTGCTATTCACAAAATCTTTGTAGTAAATTAATAAAAAAATATTTATACATTAACATACAATTTAATTTTTTTATTTTTATTAGACAAAACAGAGTTTTGTCTAACGAATACTAAAACCAAGCCGAAAAGAATAACTATGGAATTTGTTGTAGGCTCTTTCTTACGATACTAATATTTCCGTAGCGGTGGAAGATTCGTAAAAGAATTGACGATTCAAAACTCTCTGTAAAATATTTATTTGAATGAATATATTTCGAATTGTAAATGTTTGGGTCAATACTATATATATCGTTGTAAACTGTACGAGTATGTTAGAGTCAGATATCACACACAACTCAATAAAAACATACAATATTTGTAGATAAATTCGATCGAAGCTAACAAAGAGAAAACGACACTAGAATTCATATCATATTTTGATAAAACTGTTTTCATAATGAGCTCAATATTTTTTTTCTCGTGGATTATCCCGGGATAATTCCGTTCTTTGTCTGTTCATGGCCTGTTGCCATTGTTGTGTTGTTTGTAAAATTTACTTATAGCCCTTTTTTATTTAACACCGTCTGGTTTCAGAGGTTCCCACGTCACTCCTATCTACTATCGGTAGACGATCAGAGATTCAATTCAGATTTAAATACCAGCCCAAATTCAGAGTCAAAAGTTTTCTGCGAAACCTGCCGATCTGTCGGATACCGAAATGTGAGGGATAACTTTGAAGTGGCGGAATCTCAAATACTACATAATCATCTAAATTAAATTATTACGTACAATCCTCCAAATAATTAAAATATCTGGTAATTCAAACCCATTTTGCAAATCTAATGAAAATATGTACTGGTCTGGGTATACGTCTAAATCCAGATATTTTTTCCAAATTTTTAGGTTAAAAATATTCGTTATTAGGTTTATTAACTGTCCTTAAATTTTTTTTAAGATGGCCAAAGGTATGGGCGTTATTTTTATACAGGAGAATCCTTCATATATTGCTCGCTCTGGGGAACGATCTGCAATGTCGTAGCGACTATCCACGTACAAGATATTGTTGAATAAAAGGTTCTATTATATTTTTTAATATGACCCGCATGCGTTGCATATGGTGTGGATTCTTTGTTACTTTTAGATAAATCTTTTAATTAAAAAATCGATAGTTGTACAATATCATATCTTAAAAGCAAGGGCTGTAAATCTTGGTGTTTTTTAAATTATATTTTACTGTGGTCTTTCATTACGTTCACACGTGTAATAATCAAAGTAACTCTTAGTTAGGAATATATTATTACGCTTTTAAGCAGTATTTTTGGGTGATACTTTCTTGAATATATGTGAAGATAACTTCAATGGGTGTTTGTAAATTGTATTAGAGTTATGTACTTATATTTTTAGATTCCAAAATAAAGCATATGCATTTTTCGGTTAAATTTTGTGCAAGTACATAGGTACTTATATCTTTTGGTAGTAATATATTTTGGAAGATCGATATATGTAATGAAATATTTAGAGTGAATACGCTCTCAAGCGAAACTCGGTTTCTAAACTCTTTTAAGATAAATCATGGTCAATAAATATAACTAAGCGTAGCAGCTCCTTCATTTAAACTAACAAGTCAAAAATATAAGTTCGCGTTAATCTTAACAAAAAACCGACGCGTTCTAACACGAGAGAGGGACGGCATTAGTCGCAAATAAAAACAGGTTCCAACTCTGCCAACTCTGTTGCCGACATTCGGAAATAAAAGACAAAGTATTACAACCGTATTTCACAAAAGCACGAGCCGTGTAAGTAAAAAGGATCGATTTTGTTTCGCCTGAATTTTGACAAAAAAGGTATCGAAAAGTAAATAAGTTGCTTTATCTAAAAATAACTAAAATGCGTTAGTATAACACCGAAATTAAATATTACTAGAGATCATACACACTTTCTTAGTGTTAGGTACCCTTGATTTATTCTCTTATCAAATATAGAGGCTGGACTTTATACTCTTCTAAATTTTATACTTTGCTATTTTATGCTATCTAGGATGTTAATTTAATACCTTCAAAAAAACCTTCACCAAAATGAATAGCAAAAGCAATAACCTAACTTTCGATTCTACAAAAAATCATGAACGGTAGCTACCTTTCTTTTTTTGTCTCTTTATGCATGAATATCCAAGTTATTTACTTAAGAGGTTTCCTTTGGCTGCCGCCGCTTATTGAGGCAAACCGGTGGCTACCTGAGTTACGTACTACGGTTTGTTGAATCGGCAGCATCGAGATCTCAAAACAATCGTAATGTGCCTTACTCGGTTTTTTATCTGCCATCTTTGTGGCGTCAAAAGTCAATGAACCAATAGCATTTTTTAATTTAGTGTGTAAATAAATATTATTTATGATGGCTGCTGCATAAAAATAGACTCCATATGGCGCTTTGAACTTGTGTTTTTTGAGGTGCTTTTGACCACGTTACTTTCTGCATAATTATATAATAATACTATGGCATAATAATATTAATATGTTGAGTAAATGAATGCCAATTTATTGGAATTTGTCTGAAAGACAAAAGGTTATGCCGTTTAATTAAAATTTACGATTAATAACCACATACAAATGAAGCGTTTCACAGGGTTGTATATTAGGTTTCATCTTTAACATAGAATTTCCTTACTCAAATAATTGTTCTTATAAAATTATACCTTGAAATTTACGTACCTAAAATTCAATAAATTTTTACTTTAAATTTAAAATTTGAAGGTAATAATTTTAATAAATACGGTTCATACTCATATGGTATAATATGATAATCATTATATTCCATAAATTAAAATGGACAATGTAACCTTGTGGTTTTGTATACAACAATCTTGTAAATGTTGCATCTGGCCATATTTACGTAGGGAATATTTTATGAATGTTGCATGTTAAAAAGTTCTAAGAAGAATGTCTAAATGTTTGAGCTGCGGGTGCATTCTGAGAAGGCAGACATGCGTTGCAGTAATTTCAGTGATTTGAATTGGGGATTTGAATTCGGGTTTTGAATTGGGTTTCGGATAAAAAAAGGTTAGCTTTCTACACAGAAAAAAATTTTCATCCTACATCGGGTTGTTGACCTCTAGTTACCGTACTTAATTACCACATGCCTTGCAAATGTCTCTTTGAGCCACTAATTACTAGACAGCTTTGTTATGACCTAAACACACCAAAATCACACTCTCAAAATTTATAAATTAATATAACATAGAAAATATCACTACATTAATTAAATAAAGCTCTGACAATATATAGTCTATTATTAAAAAAATATTTTCTATAACATGGTTGAGTATAATACAAAGAAAATTGATCAACTCTCAGCTATAAAACATTATTTTAATACTCATTTGTACATGTAATATTTTTTAGTAAAGGCTTTTATGGCCCGTTCCTAAGATTACGTACGCGTAAAAAAATAAAATATGTTTGTTATTTCCTGTGTAATTTTTATAGACGCAATCCTACAAAACGTAAAAAGGTGTCCCAGATCGCTTCCTATTGTTTAATTATTTTTTTCTTTGCTTTATTGCAAAACATAGTTGTAAAATCTATTAGGCAAAATGTTTACGTATTTAAATATCACAAGTTTGTAACTCAGACAATTATATTCATCCGATGCGGTTGTTCACCCTACTTCTTGGATAACGGAATCTGCTTTATTGTAAGCTCATAATAATCTTTATTCCAATCAACTTAAGGTTTATATTTAAGTAGTATTTTAATATCGCTGAATACAAAAACTACAAAGTTGCTGTATACTCGAATGTTGGTAAACACAGGCGAAAGTTTCATGTGAAATGAATCATTTCGCAATTGTATGTGAATGATATTATAAATAACTGGATGTTGAAAAGTATTTCTCAAATATCCAGTTCGCTTGAAGAATGTTAACGAAATTATTTAAGTCGGGTTCGTACTCTAGTGATTTCACTGTAAATGCATTTCAAATTATTCTCCAGTGCGATTTGGTACCAATCGCTTAAACTGGGACGGTTTCTGCATTTTTTAGGTCGACAGCATTACTTACGCGCTTGTACCAGTTGTATCTAAATGAATTTAATTTTACAATTCAGTAAATATTTTAGCTAACTTATCAGATGCAAAAGATAATTATCTAGACGAAATTACATATTTGGAACCACATATATGTTCCTAGTTTTAAAGTGAAATGAAATCACATCCATAAGTTCACCTTTTAAAATAACTCGAGTATTTTATAAAAATATTGAAAGCAATAAAAAGTGTCATTTTTTGGCAGATATAGGTAAATTTATTACCTTTAGAATTCTTATTACAATTATCAATATTAATTCAAGACTGCTTCTAACGAAAATAATATCCCCCTATCCTACTAAACGTGAACATAACAAGAGTCCTAATCAACATCTCATCAAACAGTGAAGCGTGACCTGAGTTGGAGTGCATTGGGTTCGATGACCGGTTGTGGCCTGATAATGCATGCTTCCTTGTTTCATGGCTTAAACGATAACGCACAATGCGTACACGCCTAACACATCTCGGTTAACAATATGGTTATATGGTAAACTGAACATACAAACTGAATAATTAACTTATATAGAGAAAATTGAACTTTGGTGCACAGAGAATATAATATCAGCTCCAATGTACGGGAAAAAAACTTATATGAAGATAAATAAAACAGTGTTCAGGGCATGCTTACGGTAAGCAATTAATGGTGGCATGGAACAAAACTAATTGAAAACGGATCCCAAAATTGCTAAACTTCAATCAAACAAACGTATTCCTTAATTATGTAAAAATACCGATTCCAATAGCTTTTCTTGCAAGTAAAAATACTTACATTCCAAACAGTGACAGTTTTCGAAATTAATGTCTATGAAAAGTCCAATACTACTTTTCAAAGAAATTGACATAAAAACGCGTGACAATAAAATTCTTAAGTCTCGAATATTTTAGTGCACCATCCATCAAGTCAGGCGATACATAAACATCATTCCCTCACCGGCGAATTTGGCAAAAGGACAATGTACCATCCGGGAGTCAGCATAGACGGGTCTAATTTTAAATTTAAACACACGTTTAAAATAGTGATGCCCATGACCGCGTCGTGCATCATTAATATCGATAGGACATAGTAGTCTGAATATCAACAAATTATACCCCAAATATTGTATTGCTTATAATGACATCTTACATTTCCTGTCGAATTGAAGGTTTTCAATGAAACAACTTTTTATAATAACCAGAGACAGTAGATACTAGACAGACAAAATATCAACGAAATCTTAAGTAAAATGTCAATGCCGAGCAATTTATACCATCGATAGTGGAATAATCTTATCAATATTACGTTGAGGTCGTAAGCCTTATGCGGATTAATGACTGTCAACGATTACCATCCTTCAATTGTAACCAGAACCAGAATGACTTAACTTACCTTTGGAGGCACAGAGGGATTTCATGTATAAAATTTAAGTTCATTGCGTTAGCCAACTTGAGAATATAACGACCAAAATTAATTTATCGATAATCCAATTATCGACAGTTTGGCAACACTAGGTTTAAATTTAAACACGCTAATATAAATCGTCGAACGGTGAACTGCACGAAAGTCGGATATTTGGGGCGAAATGATTATTGTAATTGGATCCTAAGGGCAGGTAGACGTGAACTATGGTTATTCCAATTAAATACTGAACAGTGATCACGAACTGATGTAAATCAGCTTCCAGAAAAATGCGCATATTTCTACGTTTTTTTTCAATTTAGAATAGTATTTTTTTATATCCTGACCCCATGTTCCATAACATAACATTATAATAACATCCATGTTATTCTAATATCTGTAGACGATCAATTTGGTGTTATGGTTGAGAATTCTAAGGATTGCAGTTTAGAGATATGTCCACTCCTGAAATTCTTATAACATATTGTAACATAATACTTTGTGCTTTCTACTAATCACTGACAGCCCGACTTTAACCATTAATCGCAACGTGAAAATAGCCAGTATAGATAAAAACTTCAGTGAAACTATCTCCTCATTATATATGATATATATATGAGATGAAACAGCTTTCATCATCATCATTACAGCCAATTATGTCCACTGCTGAACGAAGGCCTCCCTAATGATTTCCACGCGGACCGATCCCTTGCAGTTGACATCCATCTGCTACCCGCCACTTAACAGATCATCCGTCTATTAAGAAAACAGATTAATCTAACTATCTATCAACAGCTTTATTAAGAAATATATTAATAATTTGATTTACGTAAATCTAAATCTTTGTACTACAAATTCAAATACAACGGACTTTTTTTTTCTCAGACCTTCAGCATAGCAACAAACCAAGCCCTTCCCATAGAATAAAAACGAGGCAATTAAAATTCTGCCGTCAGCGAACGGGAACCGAAGCAGGCACCGTGTCGCTCACCCCACGTGCTCAGCTACCGTGCCCTATGGAAAATGTTCGAAGTACTTTCCTGTAGCTAGAGTTATTATGAGTACTTTGGTTATAAGTTACAACGGATTCTTGTATGTATTTCTTTTTTTATGTTATGATGTGAACGGAACGGTCAGAACGCTCACCTGATGGTAAGAGATACGCCTGACTATGACAGAGCGCATTGAAGGATATCACAATTGATAACAATTATTATTCTTCATCAATGCCGCATATCTTATACCCGGTAAATGCACTAGCTACAGTTACCTCCCCAAACACAAAAATGCATAGCACTCTTATTTCTCGTGACGATATCTGGCACTGCGGTGGTACCTACCTAGACGACTCAGCGTCGAGTATACCACCTACTTACTTAGTGTTGTTGGATCCGCTGTCTGCATTTACCAAGTTATGGAACCGCTTCCGCTTCCGCCGTTGCTAAGAATACTGTCGAACATATCGTCACACACTAAAGTCGGTATTTTTTAAAAAGAGAAGAGCTTCGGGGTTTATGGTATGGACTTGCCATCCGATCTGGAGAATTCAGGTTCAAATCTCCTACGTACCAATGTCTTTCCGAATTTTTGAAATTATGTGTACATTGTACGGTATAGAAATATATCGTGATGTATAAACGCCTACAAGAAATTCAAAGGTAGTGCTTGAAATCGGCCATTCGCACTGGGCCTTGTGGACGACTAAACACCATATACGGGTAAGTTCATGCCCATCGGTGGGAACGTATATTGATGATTGATGAGCTGATGATGATGACCAGTAGAATGCAGTAATAATAATTGGCACATAACATCTATTCCCTCCTAACAATCTTCAAGACCGCGCACCGGCAAGACCATTGCGGTAATACTTATCGTTTCCAACATATCTGTCATTCAGTCGTAAACGCTTCCTCGTATTGTTCTATGTTTAACCTCAGATAAATATAAAAAAGTACTTTCCTATTTTGTCTTCCGCCTGCTTTAACATTCTACTTGCATTAGCTTTAGCTATCGACTTTTGGCAGTAAACAATGCACTTTTGTTTCTATTCTCGTCTTTTGACCAGATCCAAAAACCTTATCCTGATTAGGTGGATTATCCCACAGTGCCAGATATCGTCGTGTAAAAGGTATAGATTCATGATATGCTTACAAAACAATCGAAAAAAGTGTTCCACACACACACATACACATAATTATTTCGAATGAGCGTACCTAAACAAAATAATACCTAAATATTCTCTTTGGCAGTTCGTTTTTGAGGCACGGGTGGCGTATCTACCTTTATATATACAGAATATCATTGACTGGAGCTAGTAAAATTACCGGGTATACTCGTAAGAGACCTAACATCTGTTGTCTCTGGTGTCGGACGCAGTGCGGTATTGACGGAGAATATAACTATTTTTCAGTTGCTGGTCTCCTTAAGTGCCGCTCTGTCATGGTCAGGCATCTCACTTACTATCAGATGAGCGTCTGGACCATTCTGTACACTTTAACATAAAATAGACACGATTATCGTTGCTCCCGGCTTGATTGTAGTTGTATATTGGGACATAAGGACGCGTTCGCTGGATGATTGATGCAATTTATGCCCATGAAAAAATGATACAATTAGGCATTGTATTGCACAGTTCATTTGTTAATTTCGGATTTTTCATTGTCAGTTTTTTTTACCTCTCTTGAAGCTTGTCTGGAAGAGATTGCTTTATAGCGATAAGACCGCCTTAATTGTACTACTGTTCTGTTCCTCCGTGTATTGTGTTTTTCTTATTCTTTCTTTTTTACCCAAAGGAATTACTTATTCGCTGTACGTGGATAACATGATATTCCACAATAGCAAAATATTTCCCCTTAAATAACTAAAAAAATCTTTTAACTTTCCAAAAAAACAATGTCTGAATTTCATAAATAAGTCATTCATTAAACAATATTCAAACTAACTAGAATTTAATTGAGAATATAGTTAATTAAAGAGGAGCGTACAATTTGAACCATATGACTCATTGCTTACTCAGGTCTGGTCATATCTATTGTGGTGATTACGTCAATATAAGGGCCTTCTGAGGTAGGTACAATGTTCCCAAATAAGGTAGGAATCAAACCAAAACCAGGCATCATAAAATAACAGCCATAGTATAATTATGTACCTATATAAGAAAGACAGTAGGTAAGTCGTTGCGATGGAATCATCTTTGTCAAAATAGGCGTTCATGAGTTGCATACATCAGTTGTTAGGGAAACTGGAGGAGGAAAGGATATGTTTGTTAATAGCAATTATGCATATATAAATTGTATGTTATTAATTACAACCTTATTAAAGGCATCTAGTGATTAACGCGTTATTTTTAATTTTAGCTTAAAACTGGGATCCTTGAAAGTTTTCTTCTGCGAAGATCTAACTTGTCTTCTGTGATAAATATTTCATCATCAGTCATTAAACGTCCCCACCGAGGGCACGAGCCTACCCGTATAGGGTGATTAGGCCTTAGTCGTCCACGCGGGCCAGTGCGGGTTGGACGACTTCACACACAACCTTCGAATCTCTTCGCAGTGTGCATGAAGATTTCCTCACGATGTTTTCCTTCACCGTAAGAGCGTCGGATAACGTACATATTTTCGAAAATACATTGGTACGTGTCGGGTTTTGAACCTCAGCCCTCCCGGTAGGAAGGCGACAGTCCTTACCATTGAGCCACCGACGCTCTATGGTATATGATAAATATTTACATGCATTCAAAATTAGAAGGATATGTAAAGGTTCAGCAAAAAAAATGTTAAATTGATCTGTTTCTAAGAAACCAAGTAAGCCACTTCTTTGTCATTCCCTCATTCATTCCTTTTTCTTTTATTGGACAATTTACTGAAATAAATTTATTTTAAATACTAAACGTAGTTACAGTTACAGTAACATACTAATACATACGTATTTTCATTTTATATTTGTGACAAAAGTTAAATTTATGCAGTCTCGATATTGCATCTTATCGTCTGTTCCCAAACAAACACCAAACCATTGGCAATATTTTATATTTGAAGTTATTCGTATAAGCGCAATATGCTTTATTAGCAAGGTAACTGGTCAAGTGGCCCAACCCAACCCATACATCAATGTTTGTATGTTCGATGCAATATTATATCAATATCAATGTAAATATTTGATTAACATCGAATTAGGTCTCGTTGAAAATCATATATAATTTCGTATAAACTAGATCCATTCAGTATAATTTGCAAAATGTTAAAGCAAAACAATTGCTAAATATTCAATATTGCTCAATTCATATTTTTAAAGGCTGCCAAATGATTGCGGGATAGAAATAATCATGAAAATTTCTGTTAAAAATCAATACAACAGCTATTTCT
>PQWD01005428.1:0-16717 GCA_019425675.1 Leucinodes orbonalis
GCTAATCTTTGGAATGTTCATCCATAAAAACTTTCTCTTATAGCAATATTTACATAACGATATCCGCGGATGGCCGGTCTCTAAAGGACTTTGGTTGGTATTACAGCGGCAGGTGCGATTGACATGGAAAATCACCTTGGTGATTTATGCTGAATTTAATATTACGTCGCTTTACACCTAGGGCCAAAGCTCGCGCATTGCCTGAAGCACCCATATGCAAAACGTACCTTCGATGTGCATATTGCGTCATCTAGCACCAATTCTAGCATACTGCAGAGCCAAGATTAGCCTAGTACCTGCACATTAAGTTACAGTTTCCGACTCTGATGTGAGTAATTTTAAGGAGCCTCGTCTATAATTGGACGTATGGTTGCAGTAATTGGTCAGTAGCCAGTCCTACTATACTTTACGAAAACTCAAAATAGAAAACCAGTTTAGGTACTATATTTTGACATACATATGGTATTCAAATCCAACTGTCCGAATAACTTTACTAGCTGTCCGTACTCTGTATTCTGGAATAATTTTATTCTCATACCTAACAATACTAAATATTATTGATTAGTCTGGGCGTGAAGTCGGATCGTGCCCTGCGGTGGGGACGTATAATGAGTTGATGATGATAACTTAATATTACTGCTTTGGCCATAGGTTTTATGAGTATGATGTAATGCACCCATAGAAGTTTAAGTCCCCGAGCAAAGCAGTATTCATATAAACCCATTCTTACAATCCAGCTATTTATTCTGCAAGGTGTATTTTCTCAAAATTATACTTCCACATCGGCTAAGCCGCGCCGTGTTCTGGCTTCCCGGAATAGACGCGGAGCTAACTTTGTGAATACATTTACACTAAGTTGTAAGCGACAGTGGACTGTGTAAAGCTTGGTGATTCAAATGTAGCGTCACTTTACATTTAGATACGAACTCAATTAATCTTATGGTATCTGTATGCTATGATTATATTCATAAGATTTTAAGTGTGCACAAGTAAATAAATTTAACAACAGTTGGCATCTGAAATTGCAGTTTAGGAGAATAGTTTTATCTTAAAATACGTTTTGATTAATAAATTTAATCATGTTCAGGACATAATTACAACAAATTAGTGTGTTCTATACGCTAAACTATGCGCCTTTCGTAGCAGATTAATAGTAACACATTCGTGTATATGAGACATGTTAAACGTTATGTTGGCGGTTTCAGTCCACGAACGAGTTATTAAAAATATTTGGATAATTATTATCGATTCGCAGTTGTTAGCGCACGCGCTTTAACATTAATGAATTGATAATGCGCATTAAGCACTTACAAGTTTACTAAAACAAAATGAATAACTTCACTGTACTGCAACACACAAGGTTAAATCGACTTTATGTGGATATATTGTTAATATCTTTAGTTAAATTATTAGTTGATCTCTCTTCAACCTATCGCAGTCCACTGCTGGACATAGGTCTCCCCCATTTTGCGCCAGATATCCCGGTCTTCCGCTTTTCTCATCCAGCTCCCACCAGCGACCTTCCGCAAGTCGTCGGTCCATCGGGCCGGAGGGCGTCCTACGCTATTATTAGTTGATCAGCCATCTAGTATTCACAGCAGCGTTTTGATCAATGCATGGGTTAGTTGACGCTCACAGAGTGGAAGAATTGAATTCGGCATTCAAGTGTGGAAAAGCTATGCTTACCATGGCCTTACAAAAAACTAGTTTGAAATAACCTGAACATTGTGTATTAACCTTGATTTCCGTTACTCTCTCTCTCGTTTTTAAAGTCGGCATTGCTCCTTTTGGTAGTATTTATTAAAACTACTCGTTTAAATACATCGTACTACGTACAGTATACAGTCTCCGCATAAGCAGATACTAAACCAAGCAATTCAAACCATTATAGCAAAATAAAATCCTAACCATGAAATTGGATAGACACCCTCCGTAACATTTCTATTCTGCTAATGAGAATTTCGGCTTCGAATCTCATTTTACCTAGCAAGGAACATGTCGATAAAGGTTCATTCTTGGCCTTGTTTGCTTCAATAAGCCCACTATCAATTTTTATATCTCTCCATCACGAATATTGATTAATGGAAAATAAACAATACAATAAATAAAAAATAAATTATTATAAAAGTAGAAGTAACTGCGTCGGGGCTCATTGTGGATTGTTGCCTTCCCATCTGAAGAGCGCAGGTTCAAATCCACCACGTACAATTATTTTGGAACTTTCGAAATTATATGTACGATATCCGTTATTCTTATGGTAAAGGAAAAAATTGGAAGAAACGTGCGCACGCCTGCGAAGTGATTGAAAGGTTGCGCGTGAAGTCGGTCAATTCGCACTGAGCCCGCATGAGCGATTTGTTTATACATCCTTACGGGCAGGCTCTTGCCCCTTGGTGCATAATGACCTATAAAGATTAAGTACAACAGAAGTCTTGATAAATAAGCACATATATATTCTAAAAATTGTTTGATCATACATTTTATTCAAAGCAAAACAGAAAATCATAAATTTTTTTAAGTGGTTTAATCCTGAGAGTTCGATGTGGATCTACGAGTATTATATGAGTATCACGGTCAGCGATACTTAAATTAATTGGATCAATTACTAATGCAGTATTATTACGGTAAAAAAATTTTAAAACATTTGATAACAAAAAAGCATATATATGGTCGAATTGAGAGAGACCTCCTTTCGGTTCTCCACAATACTTAACTCGCAACCAAATGAGACTCAAATCAAAAACTGAACTTTCAAGTCGTAAAATTAAAAGACAGTCATCAAAAACGTCTGTCTTTTAATATCCGATTCGAATTGGGGTAATCGTTCGCTAACGATTCACTCGAACACGCCCGTGATTCGATCCCGCAAACAATCGGTACCCCCATTCGTAGTTTCGGTCGTTTGCAACGCCTGCCCAGATGCCGGAACAACTTTCGGGAATAAATGTGGAAACTTTGCCCCGGCTAACTAAGCGAAACTGTGAGCTAATGTAAAAGTATAAATTCTCAGCCACATTCGAGGCAAGAACATTGCGGTGTTTCTGTTATGGAAATTTGGAATGAACTAAAATGTAATATGCTTGATGTAACCTGTTTGAATGCAACCGTTATGAAATTTTAAATTTTCGGAAAGCTTTATTTGGAAATGTAATAGCTTGATATGTCGTGATATAGGTTTGGTTGTGCCGAGTGAGAAAAATGCATTTTATTTATTATTTTTACATATAAATAGAATTGGAGTGTCTATTTGTAATATTAAAATAATTTTTTTTTACAATATACATTTGAATACAGAGCATACACCAAAATGTCATTCTATTAAATTTATCTCTGTTTATCTGTCTGTTTGAAGTGGATTGTTTCTGAAAAGGCTGGACATATATTGAGGTAACTTTTTGGCAGGTAGCTGGAAGGTTGAGTTAGGTCATGTTGAGTGGTGTGAGTTGCTTGTAGTCAGCTTTATGTGCTTACCAAATGACTCCCTAATCGACAAATCAGGATTTAAACCTACTATCTGTCCGCTGCTGCGAAAAATAGTATTAAATTCATGCGCATGTTTCATATCAGCAATATAGAGCACAATTTTTAAAAAATCAGACGGAAATTCTATATTTATTGATTGTACATGCAACGTTTTCACAAAATCTATAGGTATTTTATAAAAAAATGTGATAGTCCAATTCCTACCAGGGTATAGTGTATTAAATAACCTAATCTCGTTTTAAACTTGTTGTTTCATTTAACAGTAATAATATTTATCAAAACTTCCTATAAAGAGACAACTATATTTCACACAGCATCGACTGTATTGTTAAGTTAGTCTGTACATTTGTCACGTCGTGGCGTGTAATTGTGTAACAAGACATTGTGATTATAAGGTCAACTGGCAACAGGCCAAGACATTGTGCCAGTGGACCTGTTGCTTTACCATATGGACGTAAACAAAAGGAGGATAATCTTTGAACTTGTTATGAGCTATCGACCGTGACGCGAGACTTGAGACATCGTTAAAACTTGGCTTGTTCGAGGGTCGAGAATATCTTATTTATCCACAGTGACTATTTATTACTGATTTCATCAATTAGCATGTATGCCACCACATATTAAATAAATAATGCCAAATAATAAATACATACAAAAAAAAAAACTAGTCTTATGTAGAGAAATCTTATTTCGGCAAGTCAAACAGTGGACTTTTCACAGTC
This sequence comes from Leucinodes orbonalis, assembly GCA_019425675.1. Lineage (NCBI taxonomy): Eukaryota > Metazoa > Arthropoda > Insecta > Lepidoptera > Crambidae > Leucinodes > Leucinodes orbonalis. Next base: position 4,206 of record PQWD01005428.1, read on the forward strand.
CACTGTCCTTGAATTAAAATTATATTTAATATGTAATAAGAATAATAATAATAATTAAATATCCACTGGCATTCACACATCGCTATTTAGCCCCAAACTAAGCATTAGCCTGTAATATGGATACTAAGCAACGGATAAATATACTTGTATACTTTTTTTTGTAAATTAATACATATTATACATTGAAAATACCCAGACCAATACAAACAGACATGTTCATGTATATAAATGTTTGTGCTGTTCGGGGATCGAACCCGGAACCCATAGTCTAGTATCCGACGTCTCAACCTTAACGGATGGGTCGTTAAAATTGCAAGCTTTGGTCTTTATTTAGTATTATTATCCAGCCTAAGCCGAGCATAAATATTTTTAAATTTTCGAGTTGCCATAACGTTTTATTAAAATATTTATTTTTTATTAATTTTGTCATTGCTTTTAACAAATGTTTGGTTGTCATAAATATTGAGATTTGTGTTTCCTTTTAAGTTTATGGTTATATTGTATACAGTCACAGAGAAAATTAATTTTTTCTTTCAATCTTTGAGGCGAAAGTTTAAATACTTTAAATAAGTCTTCAGTATTAAAAAATATAACAAAAAACGCTGAGTACGTACAGTATAAAAAGTAAGAATTCCAACAGACAACAATGGAACGTTAAATATTCTACAAAGTTCCTACGAGTTTCCGATAACACATTATAAGTTCGCAAAAGATAATGCGAACCAGTGTAAAAAATAACTTTTCCTTTTCCACCGAGGCTATTGTTATTGAAAACTTATTAATTCTAGACGACTTAACAGATGTTTTTCAACAGATTTATGATAACATCGGACGGTTCTTTGCTGAAAATATACAGAGTAACAAAAACAAAATAAAATACGAGTTTCTAAAGCTTTGATATCAATCGCACCAACAAAGCGTATCCTTTTTCCGCAGCATCAAGTAACATAAAATAAAGTAAATTTTAATTACTTAGGCACCTACTACAGCTTTAATATGGAAAATAGTGATTCACCGTTTATGACGTATAAAATAAAAACTATACACCAGAAATCGTTCAAACTAAATTTCGTTGTTAGATTTCATCATACATATTTTTTTGATTTTGTCAACCCCATAGTTTAAATTAGAGGGGGGGGGGGGAAGGGACACAATTTTTTCACTTTTGGAAGATAGACTTGACGAATCTATAAGGGTTCCGTTTTTTGCCATTTTGGCTGCGGAACCCTAAAAATGATAACAACAATACTCTCTATTATTCCTTTTGACTGAACTGAAAACCACATTCAAATCTAATCACATTATTGAAATTTTTCCCGATATGTCAATCATGACTTTTGTTTGTTACATACGTACGAAATCAAAAGTTGTATGATATGTGAAATTGAATGCGAAACATGTAATCATAATGCTTTGATAACATATTAAAGTCACGGCATGACAGGCATTTTGAATATGTTACGTTATTTTGACACGAGTTTTACTCCATGATGAAGTTGGTAATTACATATTATGAGGAAGCCAAATTGTATCGTTTTGATTTTGTTTGGCATAATCTAAGTCAAAGTTTGTGCAAGCTGATTTTGTTTACTGTTAATCAACTACAAAATATATATAAGTACCTGTGTAAAGTCAACAATGAAATTATTGACTTTTCAATTGAAAACCTAAACATTTATTTTGTATTAGCTGTGTCCGCAACTTAATCCTCTGGAAATAATGCTGATATACTCCTTATGAGTTATGACGTACGAGTGTATCCCATCACAATTCGCCGCTATAATACTTTGGATTATCTGTTGAATCATTCAAATGCATGTACCTACTAAATATAATATGTAGAATGGTTATTTCGTTATAAGTAATAACTTATTACCTACACAATAACCCATAATAAAACTAATTTTATTTCTGACTTATCAAAAATATTTACCACTTGATTCTAAACATTGTTATAATGCGAAAGTTTTTATGTTTATTCGCGGCAGCACGATATTAACTTTCTCGTATTAAGCGTCTAAGCCTGAGGAAATATATCATTCAAATATTCTGTAATGAAAACACAGGCTCGAAATGTGTAAGATCATAAGACCAGAATATGCCGTGTTTCAAATAGATACTGTACTTACTTGAACATGATACGGAGCCACCTTTTCTTCTCCTTTGATCTCGACGTTGATGTGCAGCCGGATAGCACCAGATACAGCCGACTTGTCTGTTCTCTTCTCCAGATTGTACCAGACGTCCATCTCACCAGACAGTGTGCGGACCTATGGTTTAAAATCATCATCAGCTCATTAAACGTCCCCACCGAGGGGCACGAGCCTACCCGTATAGGGTGATTAGACCTTTATCGTCCACGCGGGCCCAGTGCGGATTGGACGACTTATCTTATTTTATATGTAACAAGACTTTTTATTGCATGAAATTACACGTATTGGTGATAAATTCAAACATCTAACCATTACTTTGAGTTTTACCTGCCAATTACGAGAACGTTTTTATGAATAACTAAATGTCTAATATATTTTATAGTCATGCTGTTTTCTGTTCAAGTGTTTTCGTGTTATCTAACAAAGGTATCGGAATTGTTTGATTTAGGTTTTTATTTTTATATCTTCATCCAAAATTCTTGACCAGATCTGTGGTTAGTGAATATTTTATAGTAGGTAAAACTTATAAATTCTGGTAAATCGTAGAGTCATACCTCAATAATAGTTTGTCCAAGAAAATCATCAGATTCACGTGTCAGCTTCTGTCGTAGTTTGATTTCAAATCGTTGTCTTCATCCCAAACGCGCACTTTTATTCTGTCCGATGAGTTGTGACATTCACTGCGATAAATAAAATATAATTAAAGATTGTGTTTAAAGAATGAAATTACATACTAACATTTCTTTTAACACTTTATTTTGCAGCATGCTGTCGAATTATAACTCGATTCAAATTACTCAACTAATGTTTCCAAAATTTCTAAAATAAAATATTATTTTATGTGACAAAAACAAAAGCTTATTATTCGATGATATTTTATATCAAGCAAGCATGTTTAAAAGCCATAGTCTTTTATACAATTAACCATGCTTTATTGCCGGTACAGATAAAAGTATTCATATTTAAGTTTGAAAAGCTGCAGTAGAATTTTCTCATGTATGTATTATTATCATAAACTTTAATGCCTAGATATTAGATACATACTTAGGACTTTACTTATACCATATTAAGCTTTTCATCCACCGTTTTTGTATAAAGGCAATTTAGATAATAGACTTCAGCTTAACAGCGCAGTTTAGAAGTAAGAAGTACTTCATAAAGACTTACAAGTAAAATTTCTCATTCCACAGGGTTCAACTCTTGTGGCATTGTTCGAGTCCTCTTCTTCACTTTGCTGACTTGTACTGTGACGTACGGATCCGAGGTTCCACTCTTGTCCTTGGCGATCAAACCTTGAGCACAAATAACTGCCCAAAAAGGCACATTGAGTACGCAATACTATATCCTCCTAAGAGTAACTATTTTCATTGGGCAGAAAGTATTCCAGATTCTACAATGTTCAGTTAGAGTTTTGTTCACAAAAGGTTACTGGGAACTGTTTTGAGAGTACTCAACGGCCGCCCCGTTGGATTCTCAAGGAAGTATTTGTGGAATTTGTTTGAAAGAAATTTCTAAGGAAAATTTTATGAGTTGAATTAAAATGAATAATAACAATTCTCAATTTTGGATTAGTTATGCAGTATAACATATTTATTGTAAATCTTATCTTACCTCTTTAATAACTTACCAAACAAGCATTCTCAGTACTATTAGAACTTGTCTAATAAGGTTTGTGTGCGCAGAACGGGCTGGGGTCAAATAGAAGACTAGCTTCAAAACTACCAAACTTTTTAACTATGCCGAAATTCGATATCTAAAACAAGTCGAATATAGCGCCTACATTATCGTAGTATCTAATGCAAACTTCGATCAAGAAGAAAGTCTCGAAGAAGAAGTGTGAAAGTATGCACGGGATTCAAATCTAATGGTTCCGGAATTTTCACGAATCGGAAAATTTGAGAAAGATAAAGATTGTGAAGAAACAGAACAAGTATTTTAGTTTGTTTAGGGTCTCCATTCTCCATGCTTATTCCATCTATTTAACCATTCGCTTATGGATCTAAGGTAAATTGATCAGTCATAAATAGATTAGTTAGTAAAACATTCAACTCTTTCAATTTGCATCACAATAAGCAGGCTTCCGAAGTTCTGAAAATATAACGCAAATTTTACTTATAATTGTGAAATTCATGCAATTCGTGCCAATTTAGCAGACGTGCTGCCGAATTGTGGTTTTGCAATCATTATTATTAATTAATGTGACTTCCATTTGTGTCGTTTGCTGTAGAGAGAACTCGTGTAGGTGATTTGAGTTAAAATTGATTATATCGTTCCTTGATCTTGTGAAGTATTAGATTCGTGGAATTTCCTTTGTGAATGAATATCCAAGCTACGTATTTATCAATGGAGGTGATAAGAGGCGGTGCATTAACGACCGTGATTTGTTGGGTTAGTATTTGAAGTTAGGAATGTTATTGTATTTTTGATATCTACTACACGCGAACGAAAACTAATTGTATATTTTTTTTACTCAGTTACTTTCAATACTTCATTTAAAAATTCGTTAATATTTTATGTGAACAATATTAGCAGATATCAAAAAATAGGAAGAAAAGAATAAGGCGAAGAGATTCTGTCTAATAGATCAAAACTGCGAGCGTGCGGTTCGTAGCCGCAAAAGACCACGGCAAACCTGTAATGGCGATCTTGCAAGACCATTTTGATGTCCCTTCTATAAGTTATTTGCTCGCTTGTTCGAGACTGTCAATGTGAGTATCTGGTCGACGTTAAACGTTCGCCTGGTCGCCACATGAAACGAAGATGGATTAGCAATTTAATGTCGGGTGTGTGTTGTGTGTTCCTTTGATGGATCTGCCGTGTTGTCGTTGTCGCAGGAAGACCTGTAGAGGATTGGTAATTAGTACCACAGTACATCTTCGAACCTGTAATGGCGATTTTTGCGCTCCATTTCGATGTACCATCGAGGACTGATTGCTTCACGGTGCTCATGTGTACTCCATGCGGTTCCCCTTCGATGCCGAACACGCGTCTGTCACATACACACATGTGTCAGCTATTTTATTTTCGTTAGAAATTCTTATATATTATGGAGTCTTTTGATCTCAAGCACAAGGTTCTAAATACATTAAAAAATAGATAGATTAGCTTTACAATTTCTCGTACACTAACATTTAAGGTGCTAAAATCAAATATCCTTCAAAATTTTAATTGGTGCTTGAATGAGCAATTATTAATAAAAGTGCATAATAGCCTAAAAAGGCTTTTAAAAAATATATGATAGTACCTGCATAATTTCTGCGGAACTCTGAAACACATCTGCACTTGATAACAAAGTAATATTAGTTGAATCAGTAAGATTTGTACCTGATAAGTTCGAAGATTTCTGGTTTATCCCTCTCGCGTTGTTTCATTCGTTCCTTCATGGCAGTGATGATAGAGTTAGCTTTGTCTTCAGCGCCGTGTTTTGATGACTTTTCAGCAGCCCCTGCGAAACACACTGCTCAGGCGGTGCCAACGATGTTCTTCGCATTGCGGGAAGCGCCGGGACGGCCGCCCCGCCCGCGCCCACGCCCGCTACGACCACTCTTGGCTACAACCTGACTAGAAGCTAACTTCACGTTGATAATTCCCGAATATTTGCGTGTCAGATCTGGCCAGGTCGTCGACCTCGAGGGGCGCCAGCCGGAGCGGACGTGAGCACAGCGCCTGTTCACCAAATCATATACAATCTAACGCATAAACATTATCTTCATCAATTACTGTAACAGACGATCCATCTTCATTGGTAGATTATTGAACCAACAAGCCACCTTTGACTGTAGCGTTAAGATTGTACCCAAATTAATGTACCCTTTGTATCTGTATGTATTAGTATCAGTAAAGGTTTGTTTAGTAACACAACGGTACATTCCGTTTCTGTTTATTTACATGATCGCCTTGAATTAAGCGCTGATCACACCATATAGGGATAAAGATGAAACACAAAATGAAATAAACAAAGAACAGTGGGGTACTAAAAAATAAACAATTTAAACAATATTAACTAAAGGACCACATATAATATCGAAGTGGACAGACATTGGATTGCGTGCAGACACTGCTAACAGGCACATCTTTACAACATGTGAGATAGTTGTCGGATTTATCTGCATTTGTGTCACTGAAGCTTCTATAAGATTAAGAAGAAAGTTGTGTTAGATAGTGTAGATTGTAAAGTAGGGTATAGAACAGTAAAACGTAAGTAAAATAGTAAGTACAGTAAGGGTTTACAAATTTCGGCGCAGGGCGGGGCAACCCGAAAAGAATGGACGGATGACGAACCGAAGGGCCCTATCTACGTGATCTATTGAGTCCACACTTCAAAAACGTTCTTTATACAAAATTAATGATCAAAAAGTAGAAAACAAAACAAGTGAAGTAGAAAAATGCTAAAAATACAAAACAAATAAAAATAAAACACACTTGCTTTAATGTGAAAAGGTGATAAGTAATATAGCAATACAATACAAATTCCATACTTACCCCATAATAAAAAGGAATCGTCAAATTAATATAAAAAATGTATTTACAAAACAATAAACATAAAAATAAATATACTTATTTAAAAATATTTAAGTAAAAATACTATATTTCTAACACGACTTTAAAGTGTAGACTAGAGAATGAAAACGGCTTGCAGTCGATAGCTAATTTGTAACATGATACTAAAACGCGTTCCATTTACCTAGACGACTGCTCGCCTTTATGATCGTGCATATGTCATACTAAAACCGGATAATTCATGGGAACCATATAATTTCGAAAATATAATGTTTATAATGTATTTGTAAACAGATAGCCATGCACACCGACGAAGCAACGTTTAAAATTGGAAGGGTAATAATATCATGCATCTTATTATATGAGGTCGGGTTTGTGTAGAGGAAAGAAAATAAAGTATTTTAATAGTAATAAAGAAAGACGACACCAATAACAATAAACGTTAAAAAACCACGGTTACAGAATAAAAAATAACAAGTGAATCCTTACAATGCCGCTGTGTACAATATTTACTGATGATGCGGGCTAGGAAATGCTCGCTCGTGAAAATGGCCACATTCAATGAACGACGGTCATGCAGAACTGTACACATGCATTTATATCTAAAGTATAACACTACAATATTTTGGTCTGAACCAGTTTACCTTTGAATACAGATATTATCATCTAGACAGCTTTATTTAACAAAGAACAAGGTGAAAAGCTATAGTTTTAAAGATAAATTATTGTTCAAAAGAACATCTCTTCAATCACTATAACTGTCTACAATACGTTATTCCCGGTTACAATCTTAGGAATTCAGTAAGCCTTACAAAAGTTAACAAGATTCTTGATAGCTTTGCATTAAAAAATATATTACGAATACTCAGTGTACCTTTTGTGAATCTAGGCTCGCCTCGATAATATATTCTCTATGTAGTCGTCCTCAAAGTGCGAACACAAAGGGCAGAATACTTGACAACACCAGTGTTCCATTAAGTGTCATTCAAACTCCTTATGTTCAGAAGGGTCGCGAACTTTCTTTAAAGATCCTTTGCGTAACTTCTGCTTTATGACAATTTCTGTGTATTAGGCACATCTACACTGATGATTATAAAATCATTTTACAACATCCTTTGCATTAATATAGTTATTAAGATTACACTTATGAAAGAATCTTACCGATATAAAAACTCGGATTTTTAGGTTCAAATTGATATCTATGTAACATAATAAGCGGAACTTAAGAATCCTAAATAATAAAATGGATTTCAATATATTATAATTAATATCATGAACAAAAAAATTGTCCGTTTAAAACAATGGTTTTAAACAGAGATGTAAGTAAAACATAGCATTAATATATTAACCAAAACATAACTAAGTTATCATCATGAACCATGTAAATTTAATTTTATATCCTACGTATTTAGCAAACGTTAACAAAACGCACATCCATGACAAATTATTATCATGCCCAACGGACTGAGCTTTGGATATTGATTTGGTTTACTACTAGGTGTCTCCAAAGATCTTAACTTCAACGAGTGACCTGACAAGAGGTTCTTGACTCCACTCGAGTTTAATAAGTAAGGACGCTTTCAGCCTTTTTGTCATACTCGAATTTACAGTGAATTTATGAAGAAACGCTCTTTTGTAAATATTATTTATCGATATAGTTATAAACTTACCATTTTAAATGTAACGAATAATGTTCGTTTGTTTTAGAATATTGGAATATGAAGAAACAATTAAAACATTTGAAACATTTTTTGTTTTTTCTTAATCAAATACTTTTTACTTCAATGATTAATAAATCATTCTTCATTTTCCTTGTTCAATCATGTTATTATAGTAAGAATTGGATTTACGGGTTTAGTTTTATTTACATAAATAAATGTTCTAATTTTAGCGTTACTATCACTATGAAGAAGATGTTTCTAACAGAAAGTGGAAGAGATAGAAAAAACAATTTGGAGTAAATTTCAAAGCATACATAGAAAGGATGTAAAGGGTCTTATCGAGGAAGATTGTAAAACCAATTCTTGCTTCAGTTGTTTTTGTTGTTAAATTCACACAATACCATGAATTCCCACTTACTCTGCAGACAATCGGCGTTAAGCAAATCTTTGCATTTCTCGTGGCATTTAACGCCGCACTCTGTACACCTGACTCCTTGTCTCGCAATACCCCATAACAGACCCTCGCATTCATAGCAGTACGTTGGTGATGTAGCTGTCCATAGCACGAAGTTGTGTGGTGTAGTTGATGATATCGGATAGATCAGCGCTTGCAATGTCTTCTTGTATACATGCATTTTCTGAAAAACGATTTTTATTTTAAAACAGAGCACCTATTTTACCTGTGATATACTAATATAAATTAAGACTTTAAATGAAAGTTTTCGCGACAGATTCAGATTAGATAATAAGCCCGAAATTTATTAATAGTTGTACCTTGTTTTGAATAATGTATAGTGCGGATAACAAATAATTTCGCTGAACTTTTTTATTTATTTACTGTTTTAACTTTTAAAAAAGGATTTGTTACAATAAGTTCTTACAGAAGTTTCAGTAGTTTGTCAAAAGGTGGCTCGAAGTAAAGGTACTTTTAGTGTCGTAGCAATTACCTTCGACATTCTTCACTTTTTTAACTAGGATGTACATTAATATTTTTTTACTTACCAGTTCTTCGTCGTTCAACGTAGCTCGATGCACAGCTGATGTCAAGCCGGCATTCCTCTTGGTAGCAGCCATAGTCTAAACATTCCAATACAGTATTATTACTAAGATATGAACATGAATACTAACTCAGTGTGTATAGAGTACTGAGTATTGAATATACTGTTAATCTACTAATGTGTTCTAATCATAAGCTGATAGTTTGCCTACCTCAAAACTATACTTCAAAGTTTGAAATATTGTAAGATAATTTGACGATAAGTCCTCAGTTGAAGTTAGTTCTACAAATACTCATGCTTTAAGTGCTGCTTTGTAAGCTTTTCAGTTAAAGAACTGTTACCAATCCACTATAATCATTATGATATAGTTTTGTAACAAATGACTTCTAATGAGAGTTTTATTTTATTACCTAACTACGTGTTCTAAATTAATCATTAAAAAAGAAACGAAACAAATTTTGAATGGCTTATGTGCGTTACAATTTTCAAATAAAACTCGTGTGTGTCAATGCATGTAAACATAGGCATACCACAAAAAATATTATAACCTGTTATATCAGATGGGATAATGCAAAAACCTCCCAGTTCATAAAATCAATGCTGTGAAATTGAAGCTTCGCGATGAAAACTGGATTGGCAAGCACGTGCATTATTATTCCCAATAGGAATTTAATTTTTGCAGTATTATCATCCACGCACTGTGTAAGTGTTTTATAAGCGATCACCAAAAATTTTTGTGACGTTTTAGTATGGTAAATGAAAATATTTATGGTGATAGATCAAAGCGCATCATGCAAAGGCCATTGTAAATCATCATAACCGATAATGCAAGCAAACTACGTTTATTTAGTGAAAAGAGTAACAAGGTACGGGCAATCTTTTAATATCTTTCCACTGACAAGAAGAATTGCATGCATAGATTAAAGAAAGTGTTATTGGGAGAGAAATACCTTAAGAACCTGCGGATCCGTGGTGAGGGGAGAAATGCAATGATATCATAATTTTAGTTAGGATTAAGAATCATTCTTCAGGTTCAATCCGCTAATGTTGCTCTGGTGACCCCTAATATTTGTAACAATACGGTCGGTAGGAATTGGAAGGCCATCTAAGAGTAGGTTAGTCCATCTAATGACACTTAGAAGGGTAACAGAAATCAATGGTAACACAGAAGGTACATCAATGAAGAGAGAAGTTATATAATAGCCCTTTTGAAGGTTATTTAAAAATACTTGGACAATGCACGGGCTATCATCATGAACTACTATTACATACATTTTCTTTCATGTTCAATCAATGCATTTATTTAAAAAAAATCTTTGTTAAGGTACGAGAATATGAAAATCACAAAACTGCCCATGTATTGTCCAAAACACATAAAATAGACATTTCCCGTCGAGAAGAAAACATTTATTACGCGCCTAATATTACTAAGCTCAGGAAGCGTACGTCGATGCGAGCTGTAAACATATACGACCAGTCTCAAATATCTACCTTCCTTATATAAGTTGGCGATAAGATACCGGCAGATCAGAAAATGTATTAAACTCATACTAAGGTAAACACTGAGAAAGTAAATTGAAACCGGCATAAAAAGGATAGCTTACTTTCGTCAGATTTGTACATTTAAGATGTATATAGGTATACTGGAATAATACTTACAAGTTCAGACACCAGTGGAATGGATTTTCTCCTTGGTCGAATGTCAGGCATGCTGTCAATGTTGCTATAGAAAGGGTTGTCCCCGGGATGCCTATAAAAACATTTTAACCCATAACTCGTAAATTGTAAGGCGCTTTAGGGGAACTATTATAATATATAAAGTATTTGCAGAAAATATTAAAATAATAAAGACATACCCATTTCCACGTCCTCCTTGCTCGTTAAAGCCTCCAGATCCATTCTAAAAAACAAAAAAAAAATTATAATAAAAATTATTAAAAAATAAAAAGCTAAAGTTTATTTTGTAAATAAACAACAATAACAATATTTCTATAACATTAAAATATAACACTAATAACCAATTTTTGATGAGCGTCATAATTTCGGGAAGTCTTGTTACAACTTTGTCTTTTTAATTGATTTTATTTCTTTAGGCAGCGAGAGGCTCATCAAAATGTGGTTTCAACAATAAGAGAGAATTAATAATTTTTATATTACAACATATATTGCACGCACGAGCAATCAACATAATGTAGAGGCTAGTAGATCGACACAGTGGTATATTGTCTCATCCATAGTTAGTTGATAAGTTTTTATAATGAAAACTGCATGTTAAGAGTATGGTAAAACGGGATGATACATACAAATTAAGTCTGCGTATTATAGGTTATTGACTGAAACGTTTTTTGCATAATTGTTTGAATAACCCATATTTCTTGCAAGCTCTTACCAAATTTTTATTATTACAAGAAATCTGTTAACACATCAAGTGACATTGACATAATGATATCGGTTTCAGAGTCTTTTACTATAATGATGATTTTCATGTCCAGTTATTAATTTTCAATATTCTGCTTGCTATCCCACGGTCACTAATAATATAATTAACACTACATAATTTGACACCTAAAATCCATTACTAAATATTTATGCTAATGCATAAGTGCCTGCTATCATTTTCTGTGTCAGTGTAGCTATAATATTCTAAGCCGCGTGGATACCTACATATCTTAATGAGTAACTTGAGATGAAGTGAACAATGAATATATATATTTTTATAGGTAATTTCTACATAATATCTTCACTCAAAAAGCTATTTCAATAAAGCTTGTATCAACTTAATTGATTGATTGAATTATTTATTATAATATTGTATAGTATGTTCAGAAAACCTATGTCGAACTTAAGGTAATAATTTTGCATTTATGTAAATATCATCGATTTATGAGCGGGATATAAATAAATGTTTAAACTAGTGTTTCTTTAGTGATATGATACGATATGACAATGATCAATTTGTACGTTTATCAAGTGTTCCCAAGAAACTATTTTTTTGTAAGATATGAATGAACTATGAATAGTAAATCTGGTTATATTAGCTTCCCAATTAGACGCCTAGGCCGTTCGTTAAATACCAGCATCCAATGTCAAAGTTAAAGTCAAAGTCAAAATTCATTTATTCAGATTAGGCTTACAAAAAACACTTATGAATGAAATGCCATTAGTTGTTTGATCTAAAATCAGAAGACGTTTAACAACTT
>PQWD01005429.1:0-23404 GCA_019425675.1 Leucinodes orbonalis
GCATCCATCAATAACTGTCCAAAGTGGACATTTTGAGGTCGTTGCACACAGCGTCAAATTCGCTCGCAATAGTTTATGCTGAATGTTATTTCTGAATCGGAGCGCTAATAATAATATAATCCATTCGTTAGCGTCTAGTGTACACTAGTGAGAAACGCAGGGCTAAATTTAGTTGTGTGTGTATGTATGTCAGGGGGCCGCTTTGAGACGCCCTACGGGGTCATATGGTGACGACAAGCGACACTACAATGCTCTGAGAGAGATTTCTTTTTTGAGGGAAACAACATTGACCGGCATAAAATAGATTTTATTACTTGTTTTCGAAAAGTCCATTAATGTTTTGAGAATTGTGCTAACTTTGTGAATTTAAATGTTAAATAATGGAGTCATTATTTACTAATGTTTCTATTATTAATAGGTCCATCGATACCACAGCAGAAATAAATTCGTCATCCCTATTGTAATGACTTCATGCCCCGTTATATATAAACCCCTACGTTATTGGCAATGATACCGATATCTATGAAGTGGAAATTTGCATCATAGACGTTTCTAGTATTCTAAGCTCGCTCAGGTGTACATGATGTATTTAGCAGCCAACCGTAGTGCCTTAGTTTATTATAGTATTGCGTGGTGCCTATATCAAGTGGTACTTTTGAAAAGTTTTTTAAAGATATTTAATATCAACTGACGATAAGTGGTATTAAAGAATAATATATGAAACATTTTTTATTTTCTGCCCAATAAGTATTTTTTTGACGTCTGTTTATATTTAATAATATTTATATTTATAGAATATAAACGGATATAAGTACAAAAATATGTTATGTAACCAAATTACCATGCCAAGTATAACAGAATTTTAATCTTTATGCTATAGAGAATAATAATAAAGATCATATTTATGTCAAGTATTTCTCTAATAGATAAGCCATCTATTTTCAAACAGACTAAGAATTTTAAATATCCAGGGCGTCCCAGTAGCAATGTTAAAATTAACTGCGAGTATTCATTTATTGCGCCATTAGAGCAGAATTATTGTTTTTAAATTGCACAAGCTACATGACGGCTCATGTGACCCACCTATTATAATAGCGTAGATTAAAACTAGAGGTCTACTTCTATTGGATTATATTTTATTCATCATCAGCTCATTATACGTCCCCACCGAGGGGCACGAGCCTGCCCGTATAGGGTGGTTAGGCCTTAGTCGCCCACGCGGGCCCAGTGCGAGTTGGACGACTTAACACACAACCTTTGAATCTTTTCGCAGGCGTGCGCAGGTTTCCTCACGATGCTTTCCTACACCGTAAGAGCGTCGGACAAAGTACATATATTTTTCGAAAATTCGAAATCATATTGGTATATTTCATTAATAACGTGAATGTCTTTTCCGTAGGAGGGTACTCAAATATTAATTGAGTGACTTTTTATCTTATTTACCAAAGACTTTTCTTTTTGATTGAAAACCTGAGAAACTCCCCGAACACCGACACTCCAACCTTGCTCCATTGCCTATTGAGTGACAACTGAACTCCACAATCCTAAGTTTACTTTGTGAACAATAGTACATAAAACAAATTTAAACCCTGATGATTTGGCCAGCAAATGGCGACAACACAAACGAATTTAACCTTAAATGCCAAGCAGACGATTTAAATTTTAACACAAGTCGCATAACGAATAATAAGCTTGTTAAACTGTCAACACCATCCATAGAAGGGATCTTTGTTCGTTTATGCGCGCAGTTTAAATTATAAATGCAACATAAACTTTATTTGCATATTTGTCAAAGTATGATTATTTATAAATTTATTTTCCCCTAAATAACAGACGACTAAGTGAACCAACATAGTAATAAATAAACAATATAGTGGAGAACCCGTCTTACGCTTAGCTTAGCGTGGACGCTCTGCGGCCGATGACCGTCCGACGACTTACGAAAGGTCGCTGGTGGAGGCTAGATGAGGAAAGCAGAGGACCGGGATATCTGGCGCAAAATAAAGAGTTCTATGTCCTGCAGTGAACTGCGATAGGTTGAAGAGAGAGATACCTCTCTCTCTCGTAATAAAATATACGAATGTAACCATCTAGATAGTATATGGTATGTATATCATGTATGTAATATGAAATGTTATAGTTTTCATCGAATGCTAAATAAAAAATACAATAATTAACAGAGCAAATGGTTGTAATGAATAAATTCGAAAAGCGTAATTTTTAACACATACCAGTATTGGACATGCAAGGAGAGTAACAGCTCAAGCTCTCCATTTACTAAATGAGATTTATGTCATTTAGTGAACGAGTCGTAAGTTTATTCACACCTTTAATATGTGCAAAATCCTTTGTAAACTTGCATAAATTCGCTAAACAAATTCCTGTCAACAATGTAGCGTGCATCATAACGAAGTTAATGACGTGCTTACCCCCTTTAATATTTTAACCGTTGCCTCTAAATCCGTCGTCATATTTTAACGATTCCATAAAATGAACGCATCAGCACAGGCCGGGAACATATGCAGAAAGAATTCATTGGTCTGTTGACCTTTTTAGTAAGGGGCCTTTTATTTGGGAAGGGTTTTTTATGAATTATTTTTATCCTTACCTAGACGGTTTACTGGCGCAGAATAGGGAGACCAAAGTGCAGCAGCAGACTGCAATTAAATACGATAAAGCGGAAGAAATGATTATATGTCCCAAACAGTTACATTTTATCCATATTTCCTGCTAAGTACAACAATTTCGGAACGAGTTACCATTAGAAACGAAATTTTTTGGTATCTTTAAATATAATATGCCGATATTGTATTGGCATTAAATCAAATTACTATTAATAGACATCAGTCATGGTCAAGCGAACCACATAAGTATCAATCAAGAGGAGAGCGAACTGCTCTTCAAACTCAAACTCAAAAAATCGTTTGAATTTGTTGAAATCAGTCCAGAACTCATCTGCTCCAATGGCCATCGGTTCTGCGACATACGTGACCAGCCAAACATATTAAACTTACGTTATTTTAATAACTCTTAACTCTTAATAAGAATAATATTATATTAAGGTTTAAGCAGACCATAAAATAAACCAAATTTTTTCGACTTCTGAATAAATACGATAAAATGTTTATAATACTGACTTAAAATTTGACCCAATTAATATTGTTGTTCCACACAAAGCAAAGATACAATTGTTTTCTATTGGCGGGCGGGCCATTGTTGGTGTTACAACATTTTTGTTGTGTTGTGAATTACACAACACAGCTTTGTGTACGCATAAATCCATAGGTTTCAAAATAGTTTACCATACTAATTCGGGTTATTCCGGTATACACTTGGATGGATGTCAACTGCTAAGGATCGGCCCGCGTGGAAATCATTAAGGGAGGCCTTTGTTCAGCAGTTGACATTTTAGGTTGTGATGATGATGATGGGTATACACTTTTAGTCAAGCTCTTACCTTACCTCTTTACGGTAAATACTTTATGACTAACAGTTTTGCTTGAAGGAGACCCATGTCTAAGCCATCGAGGGATTCGAAGGTAAGGAAGGAACGACCCCAAACTCGCCATTTTTTTAACCTTCAAACCATTCAAATATCTACAATAGATACTTTTAGGTCGACAACATGCGTGTACCTAAGTGCTAAGTTACGGCCTAGGCATTCCATAGAAAAGCTGTGTGGCTGCTTTATTAAATATCAGCTGCTATTCACAATTCACAACCAAATAATTGTTATTTAAAAAAATACTAAGTTGATTCTTAACAAGCAATACACTTTATACCATTTCCTATACACCTCCATTCGAAATCACAAAGAATACAAATGTACAGAGGATTCACGAGAATCATTAATACGTGACCGAATAAACGTAAGGAAGTTGATTGGCTTCCTTTAAGGTTTGTACCTTTTTTAAGGGCATCAACAACACGTGGGTTATGGTAAGGAAATAAATAACTGTTGGTGTAAAGTCGTTAACATTCCGAAGAAAGCAGTTTATTCCGAATTAAGCATTTGTACCTTTCACTTGAGCGTGCTCATCCGCCCTTGTTGCTTGGTTAGGACTCGATTAGTGCTTTGGCTAACGATCAACAGCGGATCAGGGGAGGGTCATGGGGTCATGACCCCTGACCTATTTATAATATTAATACTATACTAATACATTAACAAATGCCTTTATAAGTTCTTAACTTGACTAGTACTATTTGACCCCTGGCGCCTAACCTGGATCCGCCCTGTTGACGATCAAGTTTTTAAGAATCTGGATGCTCTAGCATCAACAACACGTGGTTATGGTCAAGGATACAAATAACTGTTGGTGTAGCGTCGTTAGCACACCGAATAAAGCAGTCGTACCTTTCACCTGAGGGCGCTCCTCCGCTCTATTTGATTGGTTAGGGCTCGATTAGTGCGTCCGGTTGACAATCGTATCAAGGCTATTGTTGGTCGTCGAAAGGGTGATTGATAAACATTATCTCGAGTCCCTCCATGCTTCGGAAGGTATGTTAACCGTTATTGCTTAGGATGATAGTCGTCAACCCCACTTTCCTCACTGGGTACTTACAGAGACTTTCGAATTCAAATTCAAGATTGCCACACCCTAGCCTTATTCTGATGTCCCTAACTAAAACACTGATAACTGACGAGTGCAATCTAATATTATAAAATTGAAAACCCTGTATAAAAATAAACACTTCGGATAAGGTATCTCGAATCCTCTGCACTCCGCGATTTGACTTTGATTTTATCAACATAAATATATTATAGAGACATTTGCATGTAAAACATTATATAGTGTGTACTATTAGTAATGACCTCATCATTTTACGAGTACATAGTCCTACTAAATGACATTAAAAAGTATTTCTACAATTGCGTGAGAGTGACACCAGTATAATAATGTGATTTTATGTATATACAATTCACATCATACAACGGACACGCGATAAAGTAGACTGCATGAATCCGAAAAAGATTATGCAGTAATGCACATTTAATAAGGGAAAGTTGAAAGCGTAAGATGTGTCTATGTACGCAACACAGTACCTACCAACGTTGGTACTGTCAACGACTTATAAATAATAATTGTTTAAGATGGGTTTCTTATTTTTGTTGATACAAAATAATTTAGCGCTATGCGATATTTTTGCCGTATAAAGAGATTACAGGAGTCCATTATAATAAGTTCATATAGTCCTCACCGAGGGACACGAGCCTCCCCGTAAAAGGCTGATAACCATTTCATCCTGCGAGCCCAGTTGCGATTGCTTCTTCTTAGTAGGCTGCGCATCTTTTTCTCTTAACCGTAAGAGCGTCGGATAAACGAACATATAATATCGAAAATTCAAAAGATATTGGTGGCGGAATCTGAACCTGCATCCTCCAGATCGGAAGCAATAGTCACATCAATGAGCACCGACAAATTACAGGAGTTACTCTTTCCTAGATTCATTTTACTTCTTTAAAGTTTACAACGCACTATTGCACCTATGCAGTTACAAGTGTTGTTATCTTTAACTATCAGGTACCCTTCCTCTAGTTTGCCTACTTTGTAATATTAAAACACATTTTTTTTAAAGTAAGTTCAAGCAGCCTGTTAGCGTGGTAAATATTAATTACCCGCGATTTCGGGAACGAGTGATGAATTTTAATGTGTGACAGAGATCGATAATTTACTGCATGGAGATTGACACCAAAACCTTTCTCAGCAACTGGCATAACAATTATTACACCAAATACGCCGTTATTACAATTTGTATTCAAAGCTGATGTAGGCTTAATCAGTATTCAAACCCCATAATAAAATTGACTTGTAAATGCGACACGTTACTCTCGACCTTGCAGCCCGTGACGATAATACAGGTATTGTGTATAGTCTTGCATATCTCCAATGTTAATGTAAAAATACAGACGACCATACTGTTTTTATTGTATGGCAACCATTCGCAAAGGTGAGGCCACTGCTTTTAGTTAGAGAGGTTTTGCATAAATTATGAAAATCCGACCGGCTTAACCCTGGAAGTTACTTCTATCTTAATCTAAAGTAATGAAAGCTAAGCCTGTAAATATGTGGTTAAGAGTTGTTTGAAAAAGTCTTAGGTGTGTATTTACATTTTCTAGCGTTTATTTTGAAACCATTCTTATATCCATGTCAGAAATTCGTCAGCTCTACGAATAAAACAAATTTTAAATTTTCTATTTACATTTTATTGTAATGTAATGAATGAAAAAATAAATACTAAGGTATTTATTTAATTTTAGAGTTTTTATTCAATTTCTTAGGTAATTGAATAAAAACTTACAAAATTATCGAATAAAGGCAACGGTACATAGTAAGTCTTTAATGATAACTAAGTATATCTGTTTCTTTTTTCTTATGAATAGTGTTGTCCTGTGCTTTTTAATTTTATTATGACCAATTCTGCAATAAATACTAATAATATAACGAATAAAAAAATATCTTTTCTCTAACATACTGAATCCCTCCCAAGTTCAATTGTCATTGTAACCTACGATTTAACATACAATACAAGTAATCTAACATCGGTCACTGACCAGATTAATTAGGTTTAGCTCAGCTCACGAATACGATGCATGACGCACTTACACATTATTTATTGACGAAAGTATCGAACGCTTGCTGCATTTATAATGGTCGTTTACTTTGAACTGATGGGGCCTAAGATGTGATTGATGTAAGACAACATCCGCACACAAGCAAAGGAAGTCATTAGTGACGGGGAAAAAACAATGGCCGGTTTTGGAGTAAAAATGACCGGTAAAACGAAGCTTAGGGAAATCGCAACCTTGTTGAGGGCAAGGTCGAAGGAAGCATAAACTACGCCATAAACTTAAAGTCGACATTTCACTAATCTTGATGTTATTGTGAGCTATCGTAGACGTGATTATACAGGGACTAATAATGTGTCAGGAGTTAATTTAATGAAGAAATGATATAGTTATTCTGTGTGATGACCAACAACCTAGAAACTTGTGGCCAAAGTGGATCGTTACCTTGATGTAGGAACATGTCAAAAACATTTATTAAATAAAATACTCGTGATTCTGTATAGTAAACTTCTCCTAAAGTGCTTGAGCGATTTTGATGTGATTTTTATATACTTACATTCAGTAGTTGTGTCTTTTTAATCTGTATAGTTTTTGGTACGACTTCATGCTTTTTTAAATAGTGTCAATAAAATACATAGAGCCCCTTAATTCCGAATCTTCCTACACCAATTCCCATTATTATCAGCTGTAGTTTCTTTACTTTATTAAGTTACTTTTATAGTCTATCTTCTCAAAATGTATACCTTCGACGTAACAATTACACGCACTAATTTTCATAGACAAATGGAATAACCTACATTAGAGTTAAATATTTCGGAGAAAGTTCGAACATTCAACATAGTATTATTTTCTTATTTCCTAACTGTAATAAAGGAAATTAAAACATAATTGCAAAACAACTCAAAACAGTATCATCGCTTCATATATAACCGAAAACATGCTTACTACATCGACACCAAGTTTACATGAATATACCAAAAAACTAACCTCGACCGTCCACAAACATTGGCGATAATCTGAGCACACACTAGCTCATAATACGCCATAAGGTTAATCCACCGCACTCAAACATCACATCACCGGCTAGAGCCATCACAACGCAAAATATCGAGCCAACGTCCGAAACGAACTAATAACACGCAAACGACGAGCGTGCGTTCCGTGTCGCACTGTATGCCAGACTGACGTTTATTTAGCTTTAGCTGGCGATCCTCATTGAGAACGATTAGGAAGATCGTCTTTTGTTTTTAATCATGACCACAGATAACGTAAGAGTATATGATATTTGGCTGGATAAAAAAGAATGCAATTCAAAATAAGAACGCTTACGCACGTACGCTGCAAGGGTCAAATAGTAGACAGAGAAAATAATACGTGTATGAGTCAAATTCGTTATTAAACTTAAAAGTATGTACTACAGACTATACGTCTAGGCTAAGTTTCGCGCCTTGGAAGCGTACAAAGGGTCTTCCAACTTTGTTTGTAACGCAACTTAATGAAGTTTGGGCAAACTAGTGCTGGACATACAGCGCACATAAACCACAATCTAGCACCAACAATTCTTCACATAAATGTTAGGGGGAAAATCGAATGGTTCATTAGTCTTAGCATAGAAAGCTGAGTTAATTCTAATATATTAGGAGAAGGAAATTTTAATCATCTACTACACCAAAGTTACAGGCTCTACACAAAACCCGTGTTACAAACATTTGTTTATGGATGATGTTTTTATTATTGGTGGGGGTATTATATATGTAAAGTATTAATACGATGAAGTTTAATATAATATTACTAGAGTAAAAAAAGATTATATTATTTCGGCTTTATAGTTTTGATAATTATTTTTTATGCCCTGATAGGAAATATATCCTGTATACATGGTGATTTAAACACATACAAAACTATCTTCATACATGGAAACCCTCATAAATATCATCCAATCGATCATAAAACAGTGCATCGTATTGCCCAACATTATTTCCTATTACAATTGTAAAAATAAATCGTTATGCACCCTGCACAATTACTAACATAATCGATGCGTCCGCATTGCCGCAATCAATTGTACATGTTACAAAGAATAAATTACCGTATCTATAAATTTTAATGAGTTTTCCATAGCGATGTAAGTCGAAATGATAACTAGTGTTGCTAGGTCCGATATGTTTAAAATGGTACACGAGGCCAGAAAATCGGGATTTAACGTTACAGATCGGGACAAGTAACAAAAATGTGATGTAACGCTGATGACATGCCATTTTGAATTTGACAGTATAAAAAATATATTAATTTTTTTTTAACTGAACAATCTATTTTACTTTTTAATGTATCGGGACTTTAGCGTCCGAAGGGGACGCATCCTCAGACCCCTGAAATCGATTCCCGCTCAAATCGGGACACCTAGCAACCCTAAGCGATAGAAGCGCGTGCTTAAGTTTTCCCTTTTGAACTAAGGCTCAATGCCCGCCGAGGAAAGTTGACTGACAAGATGTTGACGATAACTTGCACTACAGATTGACATCCGTGAATAAATTATTTAATTACGAATGTTTGCATTGCACGCGGAATATAGTTGCAATAAAAATATCACAAAAGGGGACCTAAACATTTTTGTTATGTTTTGACTAAACTAACTACAACGAAGAAACCTATTATTAAATTTAGAGAAAATTCCCTCCACTTTCGGTCAGAAAGCCCTAAATTAAAGAAATTAAAGGCTGGAAACCACAAATAATATATTATATCTGGAAACTTAATCGTCTAGCTAGATGTAGTCGTAGAGCTTAGGGCTAGAATTGCCCGAAACCGTGATATAGCAGTAAAATAAGTACATTTCTGTGTTTCAGGAAAAGAGCACTGAAGAACTACTGAAAAATTAATAAGTGAAATCACAAGTTAAAGTTAACTGCACCTCAGTTTCTATACAATATTTTGATTTAATTTAATGTACAAGAATAACTCATACATACACAGGGTAAAAAAAAATTACTGTATTTGGTAATATTCCATAACTTACCTAATTAAAAGAGCAACGATTTTTTACCATAAGTTATTTTCATAACCACCGTAACTTCATGCTCAATATATTTTTTAGAGCGCTTCTTATTGCTTTCTAATTAGTTGAAAGGAGAACAGGTAATAGTGGCTTCAAATCCCAGGTTCGTACAAGCTGCTATAAATAACTATTTAAGTCATATTATGTAATAATAAATTATCTAACAGAGTCATACCAGTCGAATAGATATCGACGACTTCCATTGTATAAGTTTGGTAATTTCAGCACTTCACTGTTTTTTTATGTTCCAAGTGTGCAGAACTGTCAGGACTCTCAGGACGCTCACCTGATAGTAAATGATACATCCGACCAAGACAGTATGGTATCGTAGGAAAATACTAACTGATAGACAGTTATTATTCTTCATCAATACCAAATGCGCCCGTCACCCTAAACAACAGATGCTAGGTCTCTTATACCCGGTAATCTTACTAGCGCGAAACAAAAGTGCATAACACTTTAATATCATGGGACGATATCCCTGCGGTGGTTACCAAGACGACTCAGTACAGAGTCTACAACCTAGTCAATTTACTCTTAACATAAAAAAACAAACCTTCATATTGCTAAAGTCTCAGGCCATTCAAGTCAACAGGGCTTGACATGAACTATTACTTATTTGGCATTCGCCCTGCACTTGTATATAAATAGGCGCATACATCGCGCGTAACTAATAAGGAGTCGTTCGAATACCGAACGACAATTAACGCGTTTGAACAATCGTACCGGAACCTACAAACTACCACAAAACGTTACCCAATAAACAACCTTGTGCCACCGACTTAAGGATAGTCACTCAAACGGTGCACTGTACAATGCTATGTGCCGAGAATACGCCGAGTGCATCCGTTAGTTCCGTACGGTTAAACAGTTTGCAACTACTAGTGTTATAGTTAATTGTGGACTTAATTGCTTTGATAATAAAGGAGACTTTGTAACTTTCCATGGATGTTTCAAACGTAAGGTTTCACGTCTAGCCCGAATTCTGTCGTGTCACTCTGTTTGTTGGTAGCCTTTTAATATGATTGTTTGTTTGTAGCCTTAGATTAACACTAAATTAACTAAATGCACAATCACGAAAAAACTTCAACCAAAAAATGTTCGAACCAAGCTATACATACGTATGAGAACTGATATACTTATAACATAAAATTATTCATTCAAAATTGGACTTAACGCGTCAATGAAAGGGTTCAAAATCAAAAACACAAGCACGCAACTATGTCATTATGCATGTGAAATTTGAATGAAAATTCTCCATTCGACGCGATGGGCATTTATATCTAGTTAGTTTATTGTTTATCTAATTTGTAGCCAATCTGGGTATACATTGGGTTACGGTCCAAAGACCCCAATCATAAGGGTTATTTAAGAAAACTTTGTTAGCATTGTATCGATGCAGTTAATACTATTTGGCAACCAGACTGTAAAGTGACTATGGCATACATAAAGGACCGGACTCAGGAAAGAGGATTAAATAAGGATCACAAATATCTGATCATTTATTTTAATAAACCAGCCTAATCTACTACTGCCTTCTTTTATCCATGTTCGAGTAAAATACTAAGGTTTAAGTATGTCAGGTTTTTAGGCCTAGATTTTGAAGCAATTAATGTATATGAATAGGATGCGCTAGATAAACCACTGAAGCTCATAATAACAGAAACTATTATTGAAAACTTTTTAACTAGCCAAGAGACCAAGTAATATAGGACTTGTATATAAAGAAACCCTAAACCTGTCTGAAAAAAGAAAGTGTTTTTCTGAAGCGATTTCCGCGGCTCCCGAGCGACTGGAAAGAATGTCTGGACAGGTATCATAAATAACTTAACTCGAAGAATTATGGCCCGTATATCAATTACTATGATAATTTATGAGACTATAGTGCATTCAACCCATTATAAATTGGATATACATGTAAGAGTGGGGTTTTCAAGGATATCTAAAGCCTATTTATATAGCTTACTTGCTTTTACGCACTACCTCTACAACTTTAAATCCAGTGGGTCTCTGGTAACTTCACTGACTCAGCGAATCATAACACAAAAGCATTGTTTCTCATCGGTTTTCTATGAGACCACCAACTTGTGTTGCCGAAGTATCTACCACACTTACAATTACTGCTAACTGTTGAAATAAAAAAAAACAAATGTACAGATACTTTTGAAACGTCAATTGTATTTTTTTTTTGTAAATACATAGAAAACACCAGACCATTACAAACAGACATGTTCTTGCAAACAAATGTTTGTACTACCCGGGGATCGAACCCGGAACCCTTGGTGTAGCAGGCGACGTCTCAAACCACTATACCGAACGGGTCGTCAAATGATAATGATGAGTATGTACCAAAGTACTGAATAAAAAAATATTTCCTCGCCTAGGTCGTCACGCAATTTGCAGTCGCGCCTCACCCCTCGGCTGCCAGTTCCACCATGCATATGCATGCATCAAGCACATCAAGATAGCTGACTTTCTTCTAAACGCAGACATTTTTGAAAAATGTTATTATCTTAGCGTTACTATCCAAACGGACGATTCTTTTGTAACCAAGTCAACCAAGGTGTGCAGCAAGCAATAGTTCACAAAGCATAATTTGTGTTCATTCTGTAGTATAAAATGAAGAGCCAGACAGTAAATGAATCAATTATATTTAGTTACATGAATAATTTTAAACTTGAAATTACGTATAAATATTGTGCTTAAATTTCCTATAGTTTCCTATAGACACGTTCAACTATCAGTATAGGGGTAAACAGTCTTGCAGTGGACAACCAACAATCAGTTAAGAATAATTCGCAGTTAAAAATAAATAAAGGTGAAGCTTTTTAGCGCCATTTCAGACTGTCATAAATCAAGTCTTAATAAATAATCACATCGAGAACTTAGTGTTCTGAAACTGACAAAATCAAGGTATTTATGTGCAAATTGCTTTGAAACTTATCAGACAAACGTGCTATTGTGTGGTAATTGTCTGCTACTGATGTTCCCATGAGTGATAAGATGAATCTAGACTATTGTAAATCACCCTTTTTCTACTGTTCCGTGACGCAAGAATGTCGGTTTCCCAACGCATCTTGGCGCGGCCATTGTTGTCTTAGCAATCGCTTGATCGTGGCTTAAGACTATTTCGTCTTTAAAGTATTTACCATGCATTAAAAACATGCAAATATCTTTATATATATGGTGCCCAGATCAATCTGTAAACAGGAATTAAATACTTTGACAACCAATTTATATAAATAATAAATAAATATCATCCGAGATTTAAACAGTTACCATCTTACCACAATTTAAATAATGGGATTTTATTATGGTTTCTTACTTGTAATGTTCAGTACTTAGTTGTCGAAATAAATATATTTGTTAAAATAAGAAACATTAATTGATAACATTAATTTTTAAAAATAAATAAATCATTCATCATATTTTTAAATCATGTATATGTACAGACATTAATAGTCACTACTTTTTAAATCCTAGGATATTTACGGAGGAGGGAAAACATCGTTTTCATTCCACATTCAAATTCACACTCAAGTAGTGTAATCTTTTAAGACAGAAAAGACGTATAACTATTCTAAATTAAAAAAAAAACAGTTGAGTTATATTTTTAATATATCATGTCCGTATCACAGTTTGATTTATAAAATAAATTGTAGTACTCCTAGAACTCAATTGCTTGTAAGGATCATTACGGCAGATTCCTAGTAACTCAATGATTTTAATGTTGCTCACGTCAATTCAGTGTTTTACTACGTTGCGTGCAGATTTACGATTGTACCAAAGTAGGAAGGTACACTTGCCTGAATAATAATATTAATTCACCGATATTCACACAATGAAGCTAGTATTACGGGTACTAAACAACTCATAAACATACTTATAAGTATATTAAAAATACAGGAATACCTTACGATTCTTAAACAAGTCATGTTTACCATGTGGAAGACTCGATACTAAATCGTGTTTACCTTTTTGTTTCGGTAAGAGGACACTTTACTATAAAACTATTACTAACTAACTAACTAACTAACCTTTGAATCTCTCGCAGGCGTGCATGAAGTTCCTCACTATGTTTTCTTCACCGTAAGAGCGTTGGATAACGTACATATAATTTCGAAATTCGAAAACACATTGGTACGTGGGATTTGAACCAGCCCTCCCGGTAGGAGGCGACAGTCACACCATTGAGCCACCCGACAACTATCATACTTAGTTAAATGAACTAAACATCTGCTTTCTAGTGACGGACGTTGTGCAGTATATCGGCGAATCGGTAAAACACAGACAATATAATATATAATATTTATACTATTAATATCCATGTATTGATTTTCTTGATCAACACTTATCATCCACATACATATGACGGTAAGCACGTTGGTCGTTCTGTTACATCTTAACAAATAAAAGTCTATGGAATTGAATGCGCCTATGTCAGTTTGTTACGGCATATAATTAGCAATCAAGCAGTCACTTATTGTAAGTTAATGACTAAAAACTAAATAAAATTTTCGATTGATATTTTAAAGATATTTTTATGTATTTTAGTTGGGTTTGGTGTTGCTTCGCCAGATACCGAAATAATCATTTAATACAAAAATAAAATTATGTGAACTTTCTCAACCAAAAATTTAAATTTGTGTACTGGGTTGTATTATTGTATTACTTAATCAAGAACACAGTGTTCGAGATTACTTCAAGAGTTGCCGCTTGGCTAGATCCTTAACAGTTAAACATGGTCCATATGCAAACTTTGGTAAATAAATAAATAATTTACATTAAAATTCCATCACGTGCCGACTGTACCAAACCGATGCTACTTGGAATTCTACGCTGGAGTAAATGGCGTGTTATCAATATTTATCCTCGCAGCAGCTGATACGCCGCTGTATTTGATGCTTAATCAGTTTTTTGTGAGGCTAATTACCTGCACCTGGGACTTTCATGTTTACCATCTACCCGCATACGTGTAGGACGTAGCTTTGTAACTTTCTTACGCCTTAAAAAAAGATTTAAAAAGTAAGATGTACATTTAAAAAAAGAACAGGTGAGAATATATTTAAAAGTTGGAACACATAACTCAATGGTGACTAACAAACGAACATACTGCCAAATTACCTGTTAATTTTAAACTCAACAACTTTGCTATATTTACCTTACGTATCTCGGGTTTTGTGATAAATAAAATTAAGCAAGATGATCAAATTTATTGCTATGTATACAATATATATATGTAAAATTTAAAAAGAAAAAATAATGTAACATACAATGATAAAAAACACAAGGAATAACATCTAAGCTAATTTGTAAAATTTAAGAAGTCGGTCAAGTAATCTTTGCTGTTTCTCTTACAATTGATAATATTTTCAATATAAAATGTAATGTGTAAAGAAAACCTTGATATCAACGTTGTAATACAATTTTGATGTTTTATTTTCGTAAATGTGGATGTGACTACCCACGCGCACCTATTCCAACGATATCGAGACGAGTCTATTTGGAAAGAACTTCGCAACGGGCGTGGGACGGTCCCGGTAATCTTGGAACTGGGGTTAAAAATAAAACTAAGAATAATCAAATCGTGAAGAAGCCGGTATTATCAGATAGCACGTAGACTTAATATTAGTATACTCTTAATACAAATCTTTTACTTGTAACTTCTCTCTGTTTGTTTTTTATTACTGCCAATACTACATTTCTCTCTACAAGTGATATTGTGTTAGGTTTTCTGGATAATTTGGCAACTGAATAATTACTTATTCGTTTGTACGAAAGACATTGTACTTATACTTTCAACCGCTCACTATATTCCACAGTCAGTATTCTAAACAAATAGGTTTATAAAATTAGCTAATAATGCTTAAATACGTGAACAAAACAAAAGTATCGTTTTATTTGTATTACAAATGCTAATTACAAATAAATAAGGTTACAAATAAAGTACAGAACGCGTGATATAATTTAAATACCCGAATTACCCGTATAGTCACTTCCTTATTGTTTTTTTTAAATGCGTGTTAAATGCTAGTTATATGAACAAAAGATACGTATTACAATTTACTATTTTCCATATATGACATTGGTGGTTTCAATGATTTTTAAAACGAAACTACAATACTCTACATTGCTCTATCAAGCTTATATATTTTTTATAAAATACTTTATTAACATTGAACAGGCCAACGTTTAAGCTCCATGCTAGAATGTGATTTATTCTAGACTGACCTAGAAAACAATATCTAATATATTAGAATAACGTTTCTGTACGTCGTATAGAATATTGTACGCATGTACGCTTAAACTACTAAGATTATATTATTTTGACTCTGACTTCATTGACAGTTCATAAAATAGCGCTCATTCAGTTTCTACATTAAAACCACAGATCTCACAATCGTATGGATTCAACAGGCCCGCTAATCCCGCGCTTTTTTTCCCCGCCACAGATTAATAGCGGCGAGTGTGGAACGGCAACTGTAAATCGTTTATTTTTAAACAAATCTTTCGTCACAAGCTTATACGGTTTATTTATTGCGTCTATTGGCATCATTCTACTTTATCGCTCCAAACCGTGGCTAATGTTTTCCCATTAACATCGCGATTGTAACATATCTGAGTGTCACGCAAAGAGCGATAGAGAGAAGATAGTAGGCCTTATCACAAAGCCCGGAAAAGAAACTCTGGATCAGGCAGCATAGTAATGATCACTATGTCATAAACATGTAGCAACACTTAAATGGCAATCAGCTGAACATGTCGTCAGAAAGAAAGACTCATTGTGCAATGCTATTGGAGTGAAGAAAATGTAATGAAAAATCGCTCAAGAGGAGACAACAGATGCGTTGATGCGATGACATTAAGATAGTTGCTGGGTTGAAATGGATGGAAGTAGCCCAATACCGGGATAAATGGCATAGATGAAGGGAGGCTTACGCTTACTTAGAGGTAGAATAAGGCTATAGATAGGGATGGAGAAGAAAAAAAACATTTGTCAAAATGCTTGAAAGTTATTTCGTCTTGAGAATTGTTAATAAAATCTGCCCACATAACTTTTAGGTTGATGATAGTTTTAATGCTTTACTAGCTATGTCTAGGTTAGTGTAGTTCTAGTCTGGGATATCAGGTACAGAATCGTGTTGATTGCAATTACCTACCTAATCCTGGAAGACTGCATGGAATGATTTACTGGATACATCTATGCACAATTAACTTTATGCAATTCCATACAATTTTTTTTCTAACAATATTTACTATATTTAAGTATTATTAGCGATATTTCATAAATGCAGTGAATGATACAATTAAAATATTTAATAATAACAAACCCATACATTATCAGTGTTTGCTTGCTTTGTCAAGAGCAATATTCATTGCCAAACTTTAGAAGGCAAAATTATTTCGGTTGACATTTTTGGCACTAAAACGAAAACATGTGCATTTAATAGACTGTTTTATATTATTACTTGTCAGAGATATTGTCTACTATTTTTACATTGAAATATAAAAAACCTTGTTATTAATTAGTACGTTTATATGTTTGGATGAACCACAACTCTAGCTTTTAAGAATGTATTTTATCAATAGAAATGTATTCAGTTTATACATCGTGAGGAAAACTTGCGCACGCCTGCAGAGAGATTCAAAGGCTGTGCGTGAAGTCGTCCAACCACAGATTTCCAATACAGGAGATGGGACAAGCTGCGTTTAAAGTGCGACAAATGTAAGCTCAACGAACATACACTGGCTGTCAGTTTACGCTCTGTGAGATGAGTCAAGACGCACGAATATTAGAAGAAATTACCGTTTTTTTCCAAAATGCCATCCTGTGCAATTGTAACATGCATCATCGCAATGAATCAGTAATTTTACCAAGAATAAATAACTTTTCACAGGTAGGAACCGAAAAGAAATTGCGACACTGGACTGCCTATAAACTTGGCGGCTTGTCCAGTCTAATTGTATATTCGGATGTCTGTGCGTCCAACCGTTACTGGCCGCGTGGACGACTAATGCCTAATCACCCTATACGGGTAGGCTCGTGCCCTCGGTGGGAACGTTTAATGAGCTGATGATAATGATTAAGTTCTTATTTAGGTTCTTTTTTTAAATAGTTGGCTTTACATTATGGTCAATACAAAAGTCTATAATCGTGTCATAGCTTAGTAGGTCAATATACAGTTCATTTGTTAGTACTTATGACTTTGTTATGTAACGAGAGCGATCTAGCCTTAGGCCTTGCTATTACGCCAGTACTAACATTTGACATACATATTCGAAGTACTAAGCTGTTTGACATAATAACAAGTTTTAATTATACACCTCATACTTCCTTGTCATAAAGACTGGGGTTACATCACTATAAACCGATATTACAAGACATACTACATAGTCAAAATACATTTATTAAATTTATAGTTATTTAAGTGCTTATTACTTTTTAACTTTTAAACAGACTACGTACAACCTAATCGGTGTCTAATTCGCAAGGAACTAATTATAAATAAATACTTTTTTGAAAAAACTAATCATAAATCGTTATAAACACGACAACACTTTTATGAAAAAGTTATTTATCAATAGGGGTTACCTTGTTATTGTTTTAATTCATTTAAGTATTTATTGTTATTGTCAAAAAATGCCACCATGGAGTCATCAAATGTAAAATTTTAAAGGCGAGACAACAGAGTTTGCCGGATCAGCTAGTACCATAATAATATTCAAACACTGGCTCTGATGTAATTCTTACGAAATTTCCGAACGTATCAACACGCCAATATTAGTGTTCAAATTAGAAATTCACCATCTAGTTAACCGATTAGCCAGAAAATCGTTCAGTTTATACGACGCGTCCAATATTTTAGTAAGAACGCACGTTCGCCGACGGATGTATACGAGATTCTCGTATCGTAACTCAAGCCATTTTAACCGCAACTCCATGAAGGAACTCTTAACACTAAACAGCGGTTAGTACCAAAATTAAATAACAATTTTACAACACTTGATTTAATATATTTATTTGACGACCCATTTGGTGTTGCGGTTGAGAGGTCGGCCGCAACACAAGGGTTCCGGGTTCGATCCCGGGCAGTACAAACATTTGTGTGCATGAACATGTCTGTTTGTAATGGTCTGGGTGTTTTCTATGTATGATATGTATGTATTTACGAAAAAAAAATGTATTTAAGTATATTTATCCGTTGTTTAGTACCATAATACAGGCTTCACGCTTAACTTGGGGCTAGATGGCGCTGTGTGAATGTCAGTGGATATTTATTTATCATATTTTAAATATTCCTTTGTATTCTTAATTAAGATTTTTAAAAATCTAACAATAAATATCTTCGGACATTCACACAGCGCCATTTAGCCCAAGTTAAGCGTGAAAATTGTATTATGGGTGTTTACAACAACACACATACAAACATACTTATTTCATCATCATCAGTACATTATACGTCCACGAGGGTCACTCGTTTAGGGCTTAGTCCTTCACGCGGGCCCAGTGCGGATTGGCCAGCTTCGCGCACAACCTTTGATTTCTCAAGTAATATTTGATGGATATTTATTTACGTCAATAGATTTTTAGTATATTGTAGTACGTACTAGAAGATGAACTAGCGATACATTACATTCAACACAAACAATGAGCAAGATATTCCTTTCCGATTGCCATAATCATGACTACTTCAGCCCTATTTTTACCACTTCGCTATGTTGAAACACCGAGATCAAACACACATTCAAATTGCATTCCCAAAGAAGCATAAAGGCTAACGTCAGTTACCGGCAACCACATCAAGCGCTTTAAATCATAGACCGCCGCTGTTTGGGCTTTTACTCATTCGCTTTATAAACATACGTCTTCGAGTGAGTGTAACTTCAGCCACTTATCGATGAATTTTGAAAATAGAACATGTTTTTTAAATCATAAGTCCGCAAGGGAATTGATATTTTAGGAGCCTGTATTAAAAACAATCTAATGTCACTATTCAGGTAGAGGTTTTAGTAAAATTTCATAATAAAATAGGGAAAAGAATAGAAGCCTTGATAACGTTATTTTAAGGTCCAAAACTTTTAACAACTTGTTATTTAGAAAAAGTTCAATAATTCATGTCAACCATCATATGGAATCCCAAGCATTTGTCTGTGTCGTTACCATTTAAAAATTTAAACTTCGCCAGATTCAATTTTAGTTAATTAACAGATCATGAAAGTCTTACAATTTAGGTACAATTATCAAAAAAGCGTGGACGCCTTCCATCCCAATCATTGACCGACGACTTGCAAAAGGACGCTGATGAAGGCTGGATGAGAAAATAGTAGACCAAGATATCTAGCGCATAATATCGCAGTGGGCTGCGATAGCTTGAAGACTCAAAATATCATACATCCTCTAGCCACTTTTAAGGCTAACTATAAAGAAATTTATTAACTACAAAGTGACGCAATTTTTGAAAATAATTTATTTGAAAATTTGCCGCAATTACAATTCCATCCGGTGCACAGAAAAAAGCCGTTACTATAAGAACGGTAAACATGACATGTTAGATTTTAAAGTAACAAAATCAAACATTTATTAAACTAATGGAATCGATTCCACCAACATCACAACAGTAACTTTGACGTCAATTCCGAACCCAAATAAAACCGTAGAATAGCAAATTTGCGAATCAAACAACGTAAACGCATTACAAAGAACTGGCATGCAGTGCGTCCGTTTAAAAAAAGAACTGAACCGCTTCCGATACAAAAGCCCGCGACTTCCACGCTTCCGAGAACTAATGAAAGGTACGCAAATAGGCGAAGGAACCTTGCGTCGACGCCCCACAGCGCGCACGGTGATGATTGATTGGCTCGACATTGAAAAAAGTTTGTGAACATCCGATACACACTTTAAGTTAACATCTTTATTTTCTTAAATATGTTGTTAGTATGGCCTCATCAACTTATTGATAAAAAGTGGCAAGAGATAATTATGGTGGACCAATGGTTGGATGCAGTACAAGACTGTGTCAAATATCGTAATTATGATCTTAACCTGGCAAACAGCAAATTGTACGTATTTTACGTAAGTTTACCAAATCCAGTGTAAGCACATCACTAAAGATTTTAATTACCACCTGGCTTAATAACATAACGAAAAGTGGTAAGAAACCCCGATAAACCAACTTCGGAATCGGGTTAGATAAAAAATACTAGAATAAATTTACAACCACTTCAACAAATTTATAAGAAAACCGTATCGTACTGAATGCGCAAAAGCAAAAGGTGTTAACTTTTTGGCAGAATATCACAATGTTAATTTAGCCTTAAAATTACATAAAAGTTTTATAGAGCCTATCAAAATTTGAAACAAAAAAAATGAATTAAAGAGCCTATGAAACTAATCCGAACGGACGTGCACATGCACATTTCACGAAAGCCATCATCCGAGAATAACCTTGGAAATGCCACTTCAGTAGTTCAAATTACTGCGTTGATTGACACGAATATGTTATTCTTGCCGACAATACTTGCCGTAAACGCCGGCTAAATTCAATGTACCATGTGTCACGTGCCAGTTATAAAGCAATAACAGACTTAAGCTATAAAGTTAAACGGTAGCAATTGGAAATAAAAGTTCTCAGCTCGTAACTCTATTCTTGGTCAATTTGTCATATCAAGGTGGCAGGGACGGTTGCGCGGGCGCACAATATTTTCGAATTGCGACGAGGCGTAGTGCCTCAACAAAGTTTTAAGAAGTAAAGACGTTAGGTACAACTGACTCTTTATTTTGTATCCCCAGGGTTATCTGGAAGAGATTGGCATGTGTCAAGATCAATAGAATCGTATGAGATATGTTTTTTTTATTTCGAAATGTAATAATTTAATGTTTCGTGACCGAAGTCCTTCCCGTCAACATTAACAAACAAGCTCGAAGACTTGCAAACACACACAACAAGCGTTCGGCAGATCAAAAATTAACTCTTATCGATTAGGAAAGCCTAGCCTTACATCGTGATTTGCTTCCAAAACAATGAATTTTACATTAAACTCACTAACTAAACTAAACATTATCCAGTCTTCCTACCACTCCGATACTAATCATAACGTCTGTAACGAGGATTTCTTTAGGTTCATGAACCTGTTTCACCTGATATTATACAGTTTTAATACTCCTAATCCTCATATTAATTTATTTCATTCATTTAACTCCTGCCAGCATCCAAAGACACATGTCACTATATCAGATAAGCCTGTCTCGACGCATACAGAACCCCAATAAAAACAAAAGGGCAAATCAGAAAGTGTGACATATCACGTTGAGAACTGTCCCACGTCGTTTGTTTGTGTTTATACGATCTAGGACGGAAACAATTTTACAATGCAAGGGATAAGTGGGTCTGAGCAAGTCTTTCAGGACTCATGCTAAACTCACTGGCTCTTGGTGCTTCCTGAGGAAACACGAACTTAGCAAGGTAACAAAGCTCTGTACATTTGCAAACACACACAAGACCAGCGAGGAGGGTAAGGGGAGCGAATATCCTGCAACGAATAGAGCCGTCAAAATTTTAATTGATTTTTGATTTTTACTATTTGCATCTGATAGCATTACCTGGTAAGTAATGATAGCAGATTTATCTTCGTCTTATCTTAAGACATCTTTTTCAGCTGGTGACTTTAGGATTGAAATTATATGGTGTAGTTTTTCTATTATACCTTAACATACAGTTAAGGTATAATAGGAAAACACATATAGTTTTTCTTATACCGGTTGCGGAAATCGCAATATAGGCAAAGATTTTAGTCTTTGGATATAGGACGTTCGTCGCCACCTGAAGGAGCATTTGTAGTTTAAGAATTCCTCTAGGTGACATGAGATCAGGTTTTTGTGAACTTAATAATTACAAAGGTCTCTATATATTATTTTCGCCATTATGGCGTTTGCGTAATTTCCAGGATGACCTTGTTTTTACTGCATCAAAAGTATTTGCTCAACTTTTAAATGTGAACTTGTTTCCAGCTAATGGAGAACTGCAATTAATTTCGATTCTCATATCGGCACGCAATCTCTATAATTGTTGCCACACATTTCAGAATTTGCCGAGTCACATTAACAATGTTGTCACGCACCTAATCCATATATTTTGCAACTGTAATTGCGAAATTCTTTACACCTTTTATGATACTGTCAATAAATATGCATTCATATAAATCACTCAGTAATAATCTGCACTTTATAAAACGGCATGAATAGGAGAAATATTCTTCTCCATAAACAAATAACATAGTGGCTAGTGCCCAAACCATGTTACATTTGGAAATAAACAAACATTCAACGAAAAGCAGTGATATTGAAGTTAAAGTCAAAATCCATTATCAAATTAGGCTTGTAAGCTCATTTTGATAGTGGATTAAAGCATTAAATAATACTTTTTGTAGTATTTTCTGAGCTGAAGCTTTGATTGTCATGCTGACCTAGTGTATGTTACAGGTTAACCAGAGCCTGGTCATGTATATATCTAAGAGAGATTGATTTGAATAATTTTGTAGACTAGGAATCGTA
Source organism: Leucinodes orbonalis (assembly GCA_019425675.1). Classification (NCBI taxonomy): domain Eukaryota; kingdom Metazoa; phylum Arthropoda; class Insecta; order Lepidoptera; family Crambidae; genus Leucinodes; species Leucinodes orbonalis. The sequence continues at coordinate 23,176 of PQWD01005429.1, forward strand.
GAATCTACGTCCTATGCCATGTATGATGCATAACTCAGGTACGAGGAAAGCACTCTCTGTAAAGTCAAGTTAACAACTTGCATTAATTTTCAATGAAAACGTCTCCCTTCAATAAATTTCTATTTCACAATATATTAATTTAGTTTCTTCCCTATAAAGGGTTCAACGAACTCAATAAATCGTATTTTTATAGTCTTTACCTAGAAACAAATGCGGACTCGAAGCGAGT
>PQWD01005430.1:0-44823 GCA_019425675.1 Leucinodes orbonalis
TTCCATAACGTTGCTGACAAGGGACTTGTGAACCAGATAACCGACATCACCCTGGGAAACCCTATCACCTTCTCGGAAGTAGAGCAAGTTTCTGGAGTCTAGGGTCATCGTGTCCTCCCCCTCTCTTCGGACTTCAGATAACCCCAGTATGCTCCAGTTAATATGACTGAGCTCTTCTTCTAATTCGGAGAGGTGATGGTCCAGCCGCATCGTGCGTCCATTGTACGTAGCCAAATGTTTTTTGTGGCAGTCTACCTTAACCCGGGGATTCTTCGCACCCCCGCCCCACCGTGACTGCGACTGCTGCCGTGGTCGGGTATAGTGGGGCTGCCGGGAACTGGGGCCGATTTTGGTTGGCGCTGCTCATGGGGGTTAATGCCCGTAGTCACCACGCTGGCAGGCGGGTTGGTGACCGCAGTGTGAACCAGTACGCAGGATGGCGCTGCTGCCCACCATCCGGTATAAAATACCCCTTAGTCGGCTCCTACGACACCCTCGGGAGTAGTAGGGGTGGGGACACATGTATTCTATTCTGCCGTCCCCACACGGCACGTATTATATCATATACTATAATACGAACGTAAGTCCTTAATTCATATTCGTAATTACGTTTATTTGTTACCTCAAGACAGTTTTAAATCAAATATTAAATACTACACTATCCCACAATAAAGACACTGCTGTGGTCACCCTATTAGAATATGATCTGTTGTGTTACCTGGTAAAACAGAGTGCCAAATGGATTATGTTGTCTTTGTATTCCGCTACTGTTGACTTTAACCTTGGGAACAAATCCAGACACTTTATGGAACATGAAAAAAGGTTTTGTGCTTTACGCACTGTGTTTATTAAATAATAATAACGGGAAATGTTTTCATTCTACGTAATATCATGGATGTATCAATATTTATACAACATTTTTGTGTTTAGTAATAGGAAAAAATCTGAACTCTGTTTGAAAAACATTTAATACAATATGGCTTCATTTGAAATATTGCGAACAAATATATTTTTTTTGTTTTTAACATGTTCTTTTATATATTATTTCACATGAAACTACACTAACAGAAACAAGAAAAAAAGGTCGACGACCTTCCAGGGCCAGTAAGTCCAATTTGGTGTAGTGCATGTGGTAACGGCTACTGGACTTAGGGTAACGCGTTCGATCCTCGTACAGTAACATTTGTGGCCGATAACATGTCTGTTTGCATTCGTCGAAGTGTTTTATATATAACCATGTAATACTTATGTATTGTATTTGTATGTATGTATTTTTAATGTATATTTTTAAAAAGCAAAGTTATATAAATATATTTAACCGTTGTAGTCCGTACAAGCTCCTCGCTAAAATTGCACTCGGATGGCGATGTTTAAATGAATGTATAATTTACGCATTAATCACAATAAACCACTTAAATCATATTTATTAATATTTAGGTTTTTGCTGTAAAATGCCACTAAACACCACTTTTATGTAATCCAATTTTTTATCATCTCAAAATAAATTCATAATCGACATCAAATATATAAATAAATAAAATAAATATCCACTGACATTCACACAGCCCCATGTTTTCCCATATCAAAGCTTGTAGTTAGGGTATTAAACATACTTATGTTCTTTTTTTTGTAAATACATACATATCAAACATAAAAACACCCATACCAATACAAACAGACATGTTCATGCACACTAATGTTTGTACTGCCCGGGGATTGAACTCGGGACCCTTGGTGTAGTACCCGACGTCTCGACCGTTACACCAAATGGGTCGTCAATTATTCATAATGTTTTTATTACAGAACTCACTAATAAAAAAAATGGCGTAAAAGTAAACCAATACGAAAATCGACTGTGCATTTCCACGTAAAAGCCCCAACTGAAATAGGTGGCAGACGGGAAATAAATAACATCGGGGCGAAGCCGCGGGGCGCAGAAGTCATCTTTTTTAAATTAAATTCAAATGGTGGTCTTATAACACGGTTTTTATTATTTTATGAACGGTACTCACTTGGGAGTTGCTGTGAGACCGGAATCGTAGGACTGTGTATTCTCATGTGCTTTTGAAATTTATTATTTTTGTTTGCACCGTTGCGAAAGCCGTTAAAGCAGACACGCCTTAATTTATTATTGAGGTATTATTAATGAATAATGATAATAATCATAAATATTCACATGCCTGTTTGTATTTGGCTGGATGTTTTCTGTGTGTAACATTTATGTATTCACAAACATAACGTATCTAAGTCTGTTCCGTAGTTTAGTATCCATAATACAGACAAATGCTTAGTTTGGGGCAGATGGCGCTGTGTGATTGTCAGTGGATATTTATTTATGAGATAGGAGCTCGCCTCTTACGATTATGCAGACATAACTGTATTCATAAAGGTGCATGTTACCAATTCAATGCCGAGCAGGTGACATTAGTAGCACTCCACTGTACAATATCGTTCTGTTCACAATATAAGGTCTCGCTTTAGAATCGATATCATGACATTACAGTGTAAAATGGCTTCGATACGGCACTTTTTGCATTTAAATCGATAAAAAGTACGTGATCGTGGAGGAAGCTGCTGTTTCCTCCCAGTTTTTAAAATTTCAGCTTTGTTGCCGTTCTTTCTTTTTTATTTGGCAAAATTAAAAAAACGGGCATTTCGGCTTTCGGTGGTGGTAACGTTAATATTTTATATAGACGTACGAAATACGTCTCATTTTTGAAAATTAAAAATACTTTAAAAAATAAACACTATTGGAATATATAACATAACGGCGTTTAAGATTCCCACGCAGAAAAAATAATCTTAAAAAGAGGAATTTATATCACGAATAGTTGTAGTACACATTAAAATGTGCTTCTAGTCCCAAACTAAGTTGTGAGCCTCTAATATGGGTACGAAACAACGGATAGACGTAAGTAAAATAATTAAATAGCATACAGATTCGCAATCAAGGACAATGTTCTTGTCAAATTAGTAGTATTTTTTATTTTATAATATTCCTACACGTGCCATCGTGAAGGAATTACGTAGAGTTTATATTCAATAACTTGAATCTAACACACATATATATTTGTATACCTTTTCAAAGCTTTGGTATTACATAAATTTAAAGGAATGAAAACGTGATTGTACTTCAACATCATGAAAGGATGTAATTTGTTTCATGCTGTAGAAAGCAATGAATTTCTCAACAAACATCAACGTATTTCAAATCCATTATTAATTACCGTACAGTATTCGTCACATAATCTGATTGCGTATAAAACACGTGAAACAGGTAGGTACTTTGGTGAAACTCGTATTTAATCCTTGAATACTCACATTTTCCGAGAAACGTCCAAAAATAAGGCATCAACAGCTGTATAAACAGCCGCGTCAAGTGTAACACTGTCTTTAACACAATAAATGTAATCGTTTCGAACATAATGTGGGTGCAAAAGAGACAGGGGGAGAGGGAGAAGTATTAGGCCGCTTAATGTTTACGATGTGTGGCGATGTGGAAGCTGAAAATCTTCAAAGCTTAATTTGTTATGCATTATCAGGGTCCAACTTGAGCAGGAGTTGTGAGACTTTGTGTGAACGTAAACGAGCATTTGAAGGTGTATTTTATTGTGAACAAGTTTAATGAGTTATTAGCATGCATATAGAAAGTATTTTGGAACGAACAATGTATCTACTATGTACAACATTTAAAGACGAGTTTTCTTATGATGATATTACGTTATTACTTATGATATACTTATGACTTACTTATGATATACTTACTTACGATATTACTTAACATTTTATTCTCGTTGCTTGCTTGCCACAGGGTTAACTTTCAGAGATCGTGTTGAAATGCCAGGACCAAAGTCTATAATCAATATTCCATTAAGGCTTCAAGTTAAGGCTAATGAAATTTAAATTCTATACGTCAGTAATAACAGTAAATTTACAAAAACGAGGTTTAATTTAAAATGGTTGTATCCAACTATTTTCACAAACGTAAATCACCTTTTTATCACCATTTGGCAAGCGAACAAACATCACAAGTTCAGCTATCTCCAGATTGATTCTGCAGTAGCCTTATTAGTATACTTTTCACATTGTAAAGCCTTTTTGGCAAATAATTTTATCGGCTTTCTAAAGCTGATAAGGTTTCATACAATTGAAATCATGAAGCTCACAATTGCTTCTTAATGAGATCTGACACAGGCTGATCGCGAAAATTTTATATTGAATATAACATTCATATTGAATTAATATTCATATCATTTTATAATATTATTTTTTATATTCTTTTGAGTGATAATAGATCATGCATTTGTTCCCCTCGTGGGAATCAAAACTTAGGTTTGTGGATAAATCTCGAAAGTCAAATTGATATCCATTAGTGTAGAAGTGCCTATTAAGAAGTAAACCTACATTGTTTTGGATGGAATTGCCGTTGTTGGCCGTAAATAACATTAACAGCTGCAACGGGGAAAATGACGAGTCAGTTGCTTTAAGCCTATAGAAACAGCATATCAGCAAATGTTACACAGTGTGTTACTTGATCAGTGAACGATTGGCAAAGGGTTGCCATTAAATTAGGAAAGCAGAGACTTTCCCTTATGTATTAAGTTGAACATGGAAGGTTAGCGCATTGAAATAAAATGAAAATGGAATGAAATGAATGAAATTGAATATCCATCCATTGACGTTCACACAGCGCTATCGAGCCCCAAGTTAAGCGTGAACTCTATATTATGGGTACTAAACATACTGATATACTTTTTTTTGTAAATACATACATATTGTACATAGAAAACATCCAGACCATTACAAACAGACATTTTCATGCACACTAATGTTTGTTCTGCCCGGGGATCGAACCCAGAACCCTTGCTATGGAAAAAATATTTATTCCTGTGGAAGACAATTGATAAAAGTATTTGCTTAGTAATTCAATATAAATATCTACTGCCATTCATACAGCGCCATGTTGCCCCAAACTTAGCATTAGCCTGTAATATGGGTATAAAACTACGGATAAACATACCTATAATTATTGTTGTTTTTTATATATATATATATATATAAATGCATATTATTCATAGAAACACCCAGACTAATACAAACAGACATGATCATGCACACAAAAGTTTCTACTACTAGGGTATCGAAACTAGATCCCATGGTGTATTAGCGGCTCGTCGCGACGTCTCAACCATTAATCACATGGGTCGTCAAATAGTTTTTCAAACTAAGTAATCTCTTTTAAATTGACATGATAATCATATTAAATTCAATGCAATTTTGATAATTTTAACTAAGATTTTACTTCAAAGCGTAAGTAACTAAGTATTAAACTGTAAGTTAGCTGCTAAAGTTACAAAGTTCATAGCAACTAAATTACTCAAGTCCAGTCCCGCTATCCAATATAAGATATTATCTTTACGGCTAAATCACGACGCAATAACATTTACTCGTTAAATTTAGTATGTACGTAGACATTACAAAGATTGAAATCACATAGCGTTTTACGTAACGCTACAGCTACGCCTTCGATTTATTCTATCACTAAAAAGCGACTCCTTCGAAAGATAACGATAAATATCAATGAAGATTATTACTTTACATTTACCGAATTTGACAAAGGTCATACGTTGAATTCATTGATTTTTTTCATATTATGAAGGGAACGGAAGAACTAGCTAGCTCACCTGATGATAACTGATACGACCATGGCAATTGCATGATTGAAGGAAACTCATTCTGTATACAGTAAATATTTCTACAGGCGACTCACGATCGAGATTTACACCATTACAGGGGTTAAGCACGCTCCTTGACGATATTTTTTATTGGACTCGGTGTAACCTCGGCTATCTGCCAGTTTTTTAGGGTTCTGTAGCCAAATGGAAATAATCTGAACTCTTATAGATTCGTCATGTCTGGCTGTCTGTCCGTATGCCACACCTATTTTCTCTGAAACTATTAGCACTACAATGTTAGTTTAACGTTGTCAGTATATATATTTTGTGAACCGCTTAAAGGTTTTGAAAAGAAACCTGAAAAAATATATGAAATATATTGGGCTACCCCATACATTTAACTGTATAAAAAATATATAAAAAATCATCAAACGTGTGGTGTCACACGTGCGGGGTATCAATGTGTTGGTCATAAAAATGTTATTGAGGGTTTTAATATATTTTTTATAAATTTAATAGTTTGTGCGAGAGATACCTACAAAGTTGCCTAAGCATGGCGTTCCCCCACTTAAGGCTCACTTTGCCTTTAGTGAAATATCATCCTAAACTTTAACCATATATATCGTACTACCGACCCGCCCATGCTTCGCGCGGGTGCAATGGTTATATTCGTAATAGGCACGCTCCCGCCTGCCTGGTCGGCTGGTACCGGCGCAAACGCTACGTACCGCAATTTTTAAATCTGTAATAATTTCGAAAATATTTATTTAAATCATATTCTGTACAGGGCCTTATAGATCTATGTTAAATCGACAGTATATTTAATGTATTTAATTGGATAAGGATCTATGCTTTTTTGGTAAAAAATCGAAAATTGTTGATTAATTGTCGTTAATAGGAAATAATTTAAAAATGTTATTGTGGGATATCCATGAAAGATAAACATATATCATAGCGGAGTCTTCTATAGATCTTTTTATTGTTAACAATACTCAGTACAGTATTTTGATAAATCTTCTAGGGTGCCGCCTGCGTTTGCAATGAAAACGGAAAGCATGAAATTATTTATGACATCACATTAGAAACCTCAAAAATAACAGTATTTCTCCACTATTAAATCGATGATATTATACATATGAACGTTCCTCTTTAATCACTCAATATATCAAAAAACGAAAAAAAACGCACCAAAATCCGTTGCGTAGTTTTATAGCTTTAAGCGCACCTAGGGACATGGGGACAAAAAAAGCAATTTTGTTTTATACTACGTATGTAGTGAAGCGTAGCGCGCTTATTCCTAATCATGACTTAACACTAAATTTTCTGTATTTCTATTTAATCTTATTTTTATACGTTATATTACTGAAAGCATGTGTTGGTATCATGAGACGATTTCCCTCTGTGGAATTAGGATGAACAATGGGTTATAAGGAGACGTGTGTGTCGGCTTACGAAAAGCCTTGACCTTAGAAAAATACGAACCATGAAGCGTTCTCAAGAAATCTGGAACTGAAATACAATAAGGAAAAACTGCGTTCATGGCGTTAGGAAATAAAATTGAAATCCGTATTGATTGAAAGTACAAAATATGAAAGAGTGCTTGATATGTTTGGTGAAAATGTTCATCATCATCAGCTCATTAAACGTCCCCACGAGGGTCCGAGCCTACCCGTTAGGGTGATTAGGCCTTAGTCGTCCACGTGGGCCCAGTGCGGATGGACGACTTCACACACCCACCTTCGAATCTCTTCGCAGGCGTGCATGAAGGTTTCCTCACGATGTTTTCCTTCCCGTAAAGCGTCGGATAAACGTACATATATTTTTCGAAAATTCGAAAATACATTGGTACGTTTACGTACGGATNTTCCATAACGTTGCTGACAAGGACTTGTGAACCAGATAACCGACATCACCCTGGGAAACCCTATCACCTTCTCGGAAGTAGAGCAAGTTTCTGGAGTCTAGGGTCATCGTGTCCTCCCCTCTCTTCGGACTTCAGATAACCCCAGTATGCTCCAGTTAATATGACTGAGCTCTTCTTCTAATTCGGAGAGGTGATGGTCCAGCCGCATCGTGCGTCCATTGTACGTAGCCAAATGTAGTTTTTTGTGGCAGTCTACCTTAACCCGGGGATTCTTCGCACCCCCGCCCCCGTGACTGCGACTGCTGCCGTGGTCGGTATAGTGGGGCTGCCGGGAACTGGGGGCCGATTTTGGTTGGCGCTGCTCATGGGGGTTAATGCCCGTAGTCACCACGCTGGCAGGCGGGTTGGTGACCGCAGTGTGAACCAGTACGCAGGATGGCGCTGCTGCCCCATCCGGTATAAAATACCCCTTAGTCGGCTCCTACGACACCCTCGGGAGTAGTAGGGGTGGGGACACATGTATTCTATTCTGCCGTCCCCACACGGCACGTATTATATCATATACTATAATACGAACGTAAGTCCTTAATTCATATTCGTAATTACGTTTATTTGTTACCTCAAGACAGTTTTAAATCAAATATTAAATACTACACTATCCCACAATAAAGACACTGCTGTGGTCACCCTATTAGAATATGATCTGTTGTGTTACCTGGTAAAACAGAGTGCCAAATGGATTATGTTGTCTTTGTATTCCGCTACTGTTGACTTTAACCTTGGGAACAAATCCAGACACTTTATGGAACATGAAAAAAGGTTTTGTGCTTTACGCACTGTGTTTATTAAATAATAATAACGGGAAATGTTTTCATTCTACGTAATATCATGGATGTATCAATATTTATACAACATTTTTGTGTTTAGTAATAGGAAAAAATCTGAACTCTGTTTGAAAAACATTAATACAATATGGCTTCATTTGAAATATTGCGAACAAATATATTTTTTTTGTTTTTAACATGTTCTTTTATATTATTTCACATGAAACTACACTAACAGAAACAAGAAAAAAAGGTCGACGTCCTTCCAGGGCCAGTAAGTCCAATTTGGTGTAGTGCATGTGGTAACGGCTACTGGACTTAGGGTAACGCGTTCGATCCTCGTACAGTAACATTTGTGGCCGATAACATGTCTGTTTGCATTCGTCGAAGTGTTTTATATATAACCATGTAATACTTATGTATTGTATTTGTATGTATGTATTTTTAATGTATATTTTTAAAAAGCAAAGTTATATAAATATATTTAACCGTTGTAGTCCGTACAAGCTCCTCGCTAAAATTGCACTCGGATGGCGATGTTTAAATGAATGTATAATTTACGCATTAATCACAATAAACCACTTAAATCATATTTATTAATATTTAGGTTTTTGCTGTAAAATGCCACTAAACACCACTTTTATGTAATCCAATTTTTTATCATCTCAAAATAAATTCATAATCGACATCAAATATATAAATAAATAAAATAAATATCCACTGACATTCACACAGCCCCATGTTTTCCCATATCAAAGCTTGTAGTTAGGGTATTAAACATACTTATGTTCTTTTTTTTGTAAATACATACATATCAAACATAAAAACACCCATACCAATACAAACAGACATGTTCATGCACACTAATGTTTGTACTGCCCGGGGATTGAACTCGGGACCCTTGGTGTAGTACCCGACGTCTCGACCGTTACACCAAATGGGTCGTCAATTATTCATAATGTTTTTATTACAGAACTCACTAATAAAAAAAATGGCGTAAAAGTAAACCAATACGAAAATCGACTGTGCATTTCCACGTAAAAGCCCCAACTGAAATAGGTGGCAGACGGGAAATAAATAACATCGGGGGCGAAGCCGCGGGGCGCAGAAGTCATCTTTTTTAAATTAAATTCAAATGGTGGTCTTATAACACGGTTTTTATTATTTTATGAACGGTACTCACTTGGGAGTTGCTGTGAGACCGGAATCGTAGGACTGTGTATTCTCATGTGCTTTTGAAATTTATTATTTTTGTTTGCACCGTTGCGAAAGCCGTTAAAGCAGACACGCCTTAATTTATTATTGAGGTATTATTAATGAATAATGATAATAATCATAAATATTCACATGCCTGTTTGTATTTGGCTGGATGTTTTCTGTGTGTAACATTTATGTATTCACAAACATAACGTATCTAAGTCTGTTCCGTAGTTTAGTATCCATAATACAGACAAATGCTTAGTTTGGGGCTAGATGGCGCTGTGTGATTGTCAGTGGATATTTATTTATGAGATAGGAGCTCGCCTCTTACGATTATGCAGACATAACTGTATTCATAAAGGTGCATGTTACCAATTCAATGCCGAGCAGGTGACATTAGTAGCACACTGTACAATATCGTTCTGTTCACAATATAAGGTCTCGCTTTAGAATCGATATCATGACATTACAGTGTAAAATGGCTTCGATACGGCACTTTTTGCATTTAAATCGATAAAAAGTACGTGATCGTGGAGGAAGCTGCTGTTTCCTCCCAGTTTTTAAAATTTTCAGCTTTGTTGCCGTTTCATTCTTTTTTATTTGGCAAAATTAAAAATAACGGGCATTTCGGCTTTCGGTGGGTGGTAACGTTAATATTTTATATAGACGTACGAAATACGTCTCATTTTTGAAAATTAAAAATACTTTAAAAAATAAACACTATTGGAATATATAACATAACGGCGTTTAAGATTCCCACGCAGAAAAAATAATCTTAAAAAGAGGAATTTATATCACGAATAGTTGTAGTACACATTAAAATTTCTTCTAGTCCCAAACTAAGTTGTGAGCCTCTAATATGGGTACGAAACAACGGATAGACGTAAGTAAAATAATTAAATAGCATACAGATTCGCAATCAAGGAAAATGTTCTTGTCAAATTAGTAGTATTTTTTATTTTATAATATTCCTACACGTGCCATCGTGAAGGAATTACGTAGAGCTCATATTCAATAACTTGAATCTAACACACATATATATTTGTATACCTTTTCAAAGCTTTGGTATTACATAAATTTAAATGAATGAAAACGTGATTGTACTTCAACATCATGAAAGGATGTAATTTGTTTCATGCTGTAGAAAGCAATGAATTTCTCAACAAACATCAACGTATTTCAAATCCATTATTAATTACCGTACAGTATTCGTCACATAATCTGATTGCGTATAAAACACGTGAAACAGGTAGGTACTTTGGTGAAACTCGTATTTAATCCTTGAATACTCACATTTTCCGAGAAACGTCCAAAAATAAGGCATCAACAGCTGTATAAACAGCCGCGTCAAGTGTAACACTGTCTTTAACACAATAAATGTAATCGTTTCGAACATAATGTGGGTGCAAAAGAGACAGGGGGAGAGGGAGAAGTATTAGGCCGCTTAATGTTTACGATGTGTGGCGATGTGGAAGCTGAAAATCTTCAAAGCTTAATTTGTTATGCATTATCAGGGTCCAACTTGAGCAGGAGTTGTGAGACTTTGTGTGAACGTAAACGAGCATTTGAAGGTGTATTTTATTGTGAACAAGTTTAATGAGTTATTAGCATGCATTTAGAAAGTATTTTGGAACGAACAATGTATCTACTATGTACAACATTTAAAGACGAGTTTTCTTATGATGATATTACGTTATTACTTATGATATACTTATGACTTACTTATGATATACTTACTTACGATATTACTTAACATTTTATTCTCGTTGCTTGCTTGCCACAGGGTTAACTTTCAGATCGTGTTGAAATGCCAGGACCAAAGTCTATAATCAATATTCCATTAAGGCTTCAAGTTAAGGCTAATGAAATTTAAATTCTATACGTCAGTAATAACAGTAAATTTACAAAAACGAGGTTTAATTTAAAATGGTTGAATCCAACTATTTTCACAAACGTAAATCACCTTTTTATCACCATTTGGCAAGCGAACAAACATCACAAGTTCAGCTATCTCCAGATTGATTCTGCAGTAGCCTTATTAGTATACTTTTCACATTGTAAAGCCTTTTTGGCAAATAATTTTATCGGCTTTCTAAAGCTGATAAGGTTTCATACAATTGAAATCATGAAGCTCACAATTGCTTCTTAATGAGATCTCGACACAGGCTGATCGCGAAAATTTTATATTGAATATAACATTCATATTGAATATAATATTCATATCATTTTATAATATTATTTTTATATTCTTTTGAGTGATAATAGATCATGCATTTGTTCCCCTCATGGGAATCAAAACTTAGGTTTGTGGATAAATCTCGAAGTCAAATTGATATCCATTAGTGTAGAAGTGCCTATTAAGAAGTAAACCTACATTGTTTTGGATGGAATTGCCGTTGTTGGCCGTAAATAACATTAACAGCTGCAACGGGGAAAATGACGAGTCAGTTGGCTTTAAGCCTATAGAAACAGCATATCAGCAAATGTTACACAGTGTGTTACTGATCAGTGAACGATTGGCAAAGGGTTGCCATTAAATTAGGAAAGCAGAGACTTTCCCTTATGTATTAAGTTGAACATGGAAGGTTAGCGCATTAAAATAAAATGAAAATGGAATGAAATGAATGAAATTGAATATCCATCCATTGACGTTCACACAGCGCTCGAGCCCCAAGTTAAGCGTGAACTCTATATTATGGGTACTACATCGTATAAACATACTGATATACTTTTTTTTGTAAATACATACATATTGTACATAGTAAACATCCAGACCATTACAAACAGACATTTTCATGCACACTAATGTTTGTTCTGCCCGGGGATCGAACCCAGAACCCTTGCTATGGAAAATATTTATCCTGTGGAATACAATTGATAAAAGTATTTGTTAGTAATTCAATATAAATATCTACTGCCATTCATACAGCGCCATGTTGCCCCAAACTTAGCATTAGCCTGTAATATGGGTATAAAACTACGGATAAACATACCTATAATTATTGTTGTTTTTTATATATATATATATATTAAATGCATATTATTCATAGAAACACCCAGACTAATACAAACAGACATGATCATGCACACAAAAGTTTCTACTACTAGGGTATCGAAACTAGATCCCATGGTGTATTAGCGGCTCGTCGCGACGTCTCAACCATTAATCACATGGGTCGTCAAATAGTTTTCAAACTAAGTAATCTCTTTTAAATTGACATGATAATCATATTAAATTCAATGCAATTTTGATAATTTTAACTAAGATTTTACTTCAAAGCGTAAGTAACTAAGTATTAAACTGTAAGTTAGCTGCTAAAGTTACAAAGTTCATAGCTAAATTACTCAAGTCCAGTCCCGCTATCCAATATAAGATATTATCTTTACGGCTAAATCACGACGCAATAACATTTACTCGTTAAATTTAGTATGTACGTAGACATTACAAAGATTGAAATCACATAGCGTTTTACGTAACGCTACAGCTACGCCTTCGATTTATTCTATCACTAAAAAGCGACTCCTTCGAAAGATAACGATAAATATCAATGAAGATTATTACTTTACATTTACCGATTTGACAAAGGTCATACGTTGAATTCATTGATTTTTTTCATATTATGAAGGGAACGGAAGAACTAGCTAGCTCACCTGATGATAACTGATACGACCATGGCAATTGCATGATTGAAGGAAACTCATTCTGTATACAGTAAATATTTCTACAGGCGACTCACGATCGAGATTTACACCATTACAGGGGTTAAGCACGCTCCTTGACGATATTTTTTATTGGACTCGGTGTAACCTCGGCTATCTGCCAGTTTTTTAGGGTTCTGTAGCCAAATGGAAATAATCTGAACTCTTATAGATTCGTCATGTCTGGCTGTCTGTCCGTATGCCACACCTATTTTCTCTGAAACTATTAGCACTACAATGTTAGTTTAAACGTTGTCAGTATATATATTTTGTGAACCGCTATAAGGTTTTGAAAAGAAACTTGAAAAAATATATGAAATATATTGGGCTACCCCATACATTTAACTGTATAAAAAATATATAAAAAATCATCAAACGTGTGGTGTCACACGTGTGGGGTATCAATGTGTTGATCTTAAAAAATGTTATTGAGGGTTTTAATATATTTTTTATAAATTTAATAGTTTGTGCGAGAGATACCTACAAAGTTGCCTAATCATTCATGCCTAAGCATGGCGTTCCCCCACTTAAGGCTCACTTTGCCTTTAGTGAAATATCATCCTAAACTTTAACCATATATATCGTACTACCGACCCGCCCATGCTTCGCGCGGGTGCAATGGTTATATTCGTAATAGGCACGCTCCCGCCTGGTCGGCTGGTACCGGCGCAAACGCTACGTACCGCAATTTTTAAATCTGTAATAATTTCGAAAATATTTATTTAAATCATATGCTGTACAGGGCCTTATAGATCTATGTTAAATCGACAGTATATTTAATGTATTTAATTGGATAAGGATCTATGATTTTTTGGTAAAAAATCGAAAATTGTTCATTAATTGTCGTTAATAGGAAATAATTTAAAAATGTTATTGTGGGATATCCATGAAAGATAAACATATGTCATAGCGGAGTCTTCTGTAGATCTTTTTATTGTTAACAATTCTCAGTACAGTATTTTGATAAATCTTCTAGGGTGCCTGCGTTTGCAATGAAAACGGAAAGCATGAAATTATTTATGACATCACATTGGAAACCTCAAAAATAACGGTATTTCTCCACTATTAAATCGATGATATTATACATATGGACGTTCCTCTTTAATCACTAATATATCAAAAAACGCACCAAAATCCGTTGCGTAGTTTTAGCTTTAAGCGCACCTAGGGACATGGGGACAAAAAAAGCGATTTTGTTTTACTACGTATGTAGTGAAGCGTAGCGCGCTTATTCCAAATCTATGACTTTAACACTACATTATCTGTATTTCTATTTAATCTCATTTTATACGTTATATTACTGAAAGCATGTCTTGGTTTCATAGACGATTTTCCTCTGTGGAATTAGAATGAACAAAGGGTTAAAGAAGACGTGTGTGCGGCTTACGAAAAGCCTTGACCTTAGAAAAATACGAACCATGAAGCGTTCTCAAGAAATCTATAACTGAAATACAATAAGGAAAAACGAAATAAAATTGAAATCCGTATTGATTGAAAGAACACAATATAAAAGAGTGCTTGATATGTTTGTTGAAAATGTTGTAAACAAGGAATTTATCAAATGTTATTTTTACATATATTTAGAAATATAATCTTAATATAATTAAGATGACTAAGAGCGTCGATAGCTCGTTGGTGTGAACCTTTTAATCTGTGGAGGGTGTAGGTTCAAATCCCGCCACGTACGAATGTATTTATAATTTTTGGAATTGTATGTACGTAAATCCAACGCTCTTACGGTGACAAAATCTGCGCGCACCCACGCGAGATACAAAGGTTATGCGTGAAGTCGGCAATCAACTGGGCTCGCGTGGACGACTAAGGCCTATACACCTTTTACGGGTAGGCTCGTGCCCCTCGGTGGGGACATATAATGAACTGATGTTGATGATAATTAAGATGTATATCAAAATAAACATCTTATTAATAAATAAGGATAGTCCCGCTTTCTGTATCATCATTTATTTTTTGCCCTACAGTCATCTGCTGGACTATACTTATATAGCTTCCGCTAAAATATCTGCCCCTAAAAGTTTAAGTTCGATATCCTCGTCACGTGTGTTGGCATTTCCTATTTTGTAAGATTCGCCATGGTGCATGGATCCGTGGGTCTAGAATGTGTACGAAGTTGTCATTTACTTCAAATGCCCAAAAATTGGGAAAACCTTGTTGTGTATATTTTTTAATGATAAAAATTCCAGACGATACTCTATTAGGACTTCAAATATCTAAATAAATGAAGTCTTACTTGAAGTTTTTAGTCAAACAAAGAATTATAACCGCAATCACTTGTAACAGTTGCAATAATCCAGACGAAAGATCCAGCAACAAGAGCAAATATATTTTCTTAATACTTCAGAACTTGGTTTACCTGAAAGTATAAGGAATGTATAATTGAATATATAATTAATATAACTTCAAGTTATTTTAATTTTCAAGCCCTTGTTACAGTGTAAGGCAACTTTTGTTTCCTATAATTATAAAATATATTTAGAAAATAAGTCCTGGTACATATTTAAATATAGGAGATGTTTTTTTTCAATCCAAGTGTTAATTACTGTAAATTAATTTTAATTTGTTTCATAAACTTCAATTTATTAGTACATAGAAAGTATTTTTGGTATCCGATCGAACAGCGGTCACTTGTTAAATAATCATCTAAGGTTTGAGTTATTTCACTCAAATAGTCAGGATCGATTAACTATCAAAATGTGTCCCTAACATTACCATAATGAAAATAAACAGAAATTACCTATTCACAGGTGTGGACTTTGCTTATAAAAATATAACAATTGTTTTTTTATGACTAATGGTTGAAATAGTTTTAATATGTGTAGGCACATAATAATTTATAGGGTAATAGAGCAAGCAATGTTTTGGGTCTATTTAAGGAATATAATCAAAGATGATAAAGTTACGAACATAACCCGTCCAATAGCCCGTTAAAGTGGCAGTGGGCCTATCACCTGTTTTCCATATGACGATGGCTCGAACAGACAATTTCTGGAGGAAACATTGCTCATTGCAAAGCGCCGTGCGAGACGCCCTCCGACCCAATGGACCGACGACTTACAAATGTTCCCTTGTAAAGTCTGGATAAGGAAAACGTAGGGCTGAGAATAAGGGTGAGATCTATATCCAACATAAGACAACAAGGGGGGAAATAATTTAATAAAGTATAAATTCGTTCTCTATTTTATATTCTTTTGAAAAATAACAAGAATAGGAAAATTAAATAAAATTGTCTTCGAAATTCTCCCTAAAATCCAGTTATTGGATACATAATTTATAATTTTTTTTTAGCGACGATCTCGTAAATACAGGTAATAAAACTATACTTAGCATCTCTGAGATCCAGAGTTTACAAAGCCACAGTTGATAAATAAATCGATTGAAATTTGAAAAGCTAGAATAGCTAGATTTTGTTAATATAATTTCGCCAATGTCGTTTACTGAGTAAAATATGATCAAAATTCATGAAGTTTTTTTATTACTATCTTTGTGTTATAATATTAATTGGAATGGCCATGATTCGTAACAAGCCCAAATCTAGTGTTATGACTTTCTTTTGTGGTTTCATAAGTTTCCTAGTCCTTATTAAAAGCTTGCCTGCTTGCTGGTTGCAATGATGTCATCTAAAAAATCTATTTCGTTAGAAATATTTGCATTTATTTTACTTTGTCTAAATGTGACTAGTAGTAGTAGTGAGTAGTAAAATTAACCGGAACTAAAAATTTTACATAGTTATTCAAAAACATATCCTCGAGTTAACTCTATCATTTCAGATTAATTTATCTTGGAACTTCACCGAGTCATAATATATGAAAATGTTTGACGCAAGCAAAGACGTGTGGTAGGGAGTAACCAACATACTAATTAAGTATACTGTCTCGTGATCCATTCTATTAAAAGGTTCTTGTAACGATTATTATCAAATATGGTTTAATTTATAGTTGCTCTTGTAATTACGGTGTTCACATGTCTGATATTAATTAACCAGTCGTACCGAGTGGTTTGACTCGCAAGTAGTTAAGTTTATTTAATATCACTGGGGAGAAGATATGCGGCTAATTAAAGATTGCGTTTGCCTCATTGTTATGAATATTCATTGAATTCAGTGTAATAAATCAAATTAAACAATGGCAGTATTTATATAACACGTAATGCCAAATATTTTTATTTGACTTATTCTAAAGATTAGGAATGTTTTAAGACTTCAAATTGCAAAATGAATGGTTTAATGTTTCTAAGTCAAAATTATTGGATTGAATTAATGAAAAGAGATGTCAGGAGAAGTATTTGACTTGGAACGAGATCTGTTCCTGTTGCAGACGACCAGAGCAACGGGCCACGAATAAATACGCCTCATAAAATAATGTCTTCTCATGAAATCGTCATTTAAAAGCAAATCTTTTCCTTAAAGAGTGGATACTCAGATTGATGAATAACCAAACCCTTGAAATTTTGTCAAAATTGAGTCTCGAAACACCCTTACGGTCGCCGCCGTGCTTTTAATGTAACGATCAACATATTGACAGCGGAGACCGACAAGTGGACGTACCTAACCTCCGAGGCACGGAATCAATGTAACAAAGTGTACAATATGGTCAGAATGCTCACCTGATGGTAAGTGATACGCCTGACCATAACCAAACAGCATTGATTGAGACAACAACTGATAAACAGTTATTATTTGGCACTTCGGTGGTACCTACTTAGATGACTCAGTACCGGGTCTACCCCCTAGTACTGTCCTAAGTAAATTTGAAAAAACGCTCAAAGGGGACCCTCACCGTGCGCTTGCCCGTGGGATTTCAACCCATGCCCCCATGCAGCAATCTAAATTTAAGGCACTTACAACTAGACCACGGATGCAATTGCTTTAAATATAATTGATGCTCTCAATCTAGAACACGAACGGTTACCGTGATTTTAACTTCAATAATTGAATGTTCTGTGACACAATGCTGACTAAATTGTTTCCCTAACTATATGGTTGAATTAAGATATCTTTATTTTGAACAATCTTATCGTTTCTTCTTTTAATTATACCTTATTTGTAAGGTTAATAAATTACATTTATTTTTCTCAATTTCAGTACGATTTTTATGTATGCAATAAGAATAAAGAAATTTTATTTACATCTGTCTTTAGTTGTGATCATCTTATGACGATTGTCACATTTCCATAAAACTTATGTTAAATTCAGACATCACTAAGTGCGGGAAATGGAATGCTGATTAGTTTAGCCGGTTTTGACAAGTGGCTCTTTGATATGTAATAAAGGCAAATTAATTTAGAGACCCATTCGGATATTAAACTGTCGTTGCTCCAATTTGTTTTCACTTCAACGTTTGATTTAAAAATTCGTTAGGTTTTTTATTTAAGAGTTAATTATTTAACTTGAAAAGAAATATTCTTTTAAAAATCATCAATTGTTATCTAAGATTTAAATTATTCCGCGTAGAATTTATAGGTTAGGGTATTTTTATGATCACCGGAAATTTTTCAGGTGTTAGAAGGCTAGGATTATTATTTAATGACCTCATGGAAATCCTGCGGTTGCGGCGTTTGAAAATTATGTTGCACAATATTATTGCAATCAAAAATAAGGATAACAATATGTATGGTGTGTAAATCATAATGGAATTTAATGTTCGGGCAAATAAGAGCATATCACATGTCTTGTTTGGTAAACAAAACATTCGGATAATTGTAATTCGGAAAATTGAAATACGGGCTTATGAATATTATGGCTTATATTTTTCGGGTAAACAATTAATAACCAGTGACAGTATTGAATATAACTGCCACCATCTCTTCTCTTCCCGTGCAATGAAGCGGCTAAGGGACGAACGAAACACCAAACAACTCTTAAAGGTTTGTTCCAAAACACAGAAAATATATTATTCTGTAACCCACCAGCGACCTGATGTCAAACCATTGCCAACGTTCCTATAGGTAAAAGCATTTGTGTAAAACTAAACTGGACAGGAGACTGCTCATTTTGTCAATCATGTATCATCCGCCTTAAATGTCCAGGTGCAGAGAATAGGCCTTCCCACAAAGCATAGACATAGCGAGATTGGGACGTTACTCTCCATCAGGTGATAGTAGTCGTTAAATTTGTTTGAATGGAGGTCAACGGTTATTATCAGGTGAAATAAACGATTATTTCATAAATTTAGTTAATAAGGCCCTTATTTACTTTTCAATCAGAACCTTGTAATAATATTGTTAAATACTTGATGTACGTTTGATATTCAATTTTATGAATTACATCACCAGCCACCCACACCGGCTTCGCACATGTGCATTGCTGATAAAAGCACGCTCCCACCGGCCCCGGCTCTCGCAAACCTCATAACTAACATTTTTTTCAACTTTTATGGATGTTATTATACATATTTCTATTTTTTAAAAAGCATCATATTCCGTTGCGTAGTTTTAAAGATTTAAGCTTACATACGTGTATAGGGACAAAGAAAGTGACTTTGTTTTTATACAATGTAGTGATGATAACATTGTAAACTATCGTCCGCATAAACAGAAGACGAGCGTGACTTGTGACACTCTCTAAAATACGTACGTATAGCGCTTAAAATGCTATGTGAAGGAAAATATAACTGGAATTTAGCCAATAAAAGGGAGACAAAGGCTGCGAAAATCACATTTTCTAAGTATCTAACATCTACGGTCGTCCCCTCCAACATATAATTCACGCATTATCTCTACAATGTGATGAATCTGTTTTTTTGTTCATATAAGGAAGTACATTATTTTTTTCTCAAAGTGTAATCGCTCTTCTTTAATTTTTTAGCTAGCTAGACATGTATTTTACTATTCATTGACAAAAACTAGTTACATATATCGTTATTCCTTTTATCCAACATCGCCTTATGCATGCATTTCATTTAACCACCGAGTGAGTGATCTGGTTATATCGTCACTGCATGCAATGAAAAACATTTTTAATTATTTGAAGTATATACTTGAAGCATTTTTTCTTCAATTCACGTAGTGTGAGTAAATTGAAAACGCTGTACACTGAACGGGTGGACCGGAAGAGCTTGTCACATCAATCAAAAGAGCTCTCACACAACGATTTCCATCGATCATAATAAGAATCTGATCACCGCACGCCATCGAATTATTAATGTGCTTATAGCTATATGTTGATGACGATAATGGTAATATTTTTTATATTACAAGTGAACAAGACGGTCAGCTCGCTCACCTGGTGATAAGTGATACGCCTGATCATGACAAAACCAGCATTAAAGGTATTAAAACAGCAGGTAGTCATTATATTTCGTCAACACTGCCCTCCGCCCGTCACCCGATACGACAGATTTTATACCCGGTAATTATACTGGATACAGTGCCCTCATCCTGGAACAGAACAGTAAAACACTCCTCTTTTACGGGACGATATCTGGCACTGCGGTGGTACCTACCTAAGCGACTCAGTATCAAGTCTACCACCTAGTCTATCTCTTAGATTTTTCCGAAGTCTTCGAATAGTTGTTAAAGCAGCGAGCAAGGCATTTTTCATTTAAGGCTGCCCGTGACCACGTAAATAATAAATCACCAAAATGTCGCGAAATAAAAAGATAATATGTATTATATTGAATAATTCAATCAGATGAATACTACTTTTAGCTTAACATGTAATAATAGTCATAACCAACTTAAGGAGACCATTAGTAGAATTGACGAATAAATGAAGCCAAAGAAGCGAAAGAATCATAAGAATTCGTTCTGTCAGGAATGTATGGAAATGTAATGGAGACATATCGTATTCTCACCCGATTCGCCGGCGAGGTGAGAGGAGGTAACGCTCATCGCTAATGTAACCCTTCTGACGATTCCTAAAGGGTGCATTGACAGTTTGCGCTGAAAGTAGAGTATATATATTTCGTTTTATATTCACCGAGTTGTTTCTTATTTGATACTTTTGTGGGAAAAACAATGACATCTATTTGAACCGGAGCATTAAGGAGATTCGTGGAGCTGTGAATTGAGTTAGGGGCTCGCATACGGAGCCGTTCAGGGTCAACAATTGTTTTTTGTTGCCGGAATCCTTGAAAATGCTATTTATTTTTTTCAACAATTATTGCGAGTTGTATTTATTAGAATCTGTTTGAAATAGCATTTGTATTGTTTATGAAAAATCTTTGTTTGGTGTGTCAATACAATGTTGCAGGGAGTATATAAATACATTTTCACTCTATTGGCTATATTATGTTACACAAACAAAACAAATACAATCACATTGTATTTTCTTTTACAAAGTTTCGGAATATCGTAATTCTTTTATAATAACAATAGAATAACGTTTATATTACTCGTACCCAAAAATCAGTAATAATTTAATTGAATGGTATTTTTGGGCTAGGATTGATTTTTTTAATGCCATAAGTGACCAGGACCGTCAGTGTGCTCACCTGGTGGTAGGTTATACACCAGACCATGACATAGCAGTATTGAAGAAATTATCAACAGTAGGTAGTCATTATTTTTCCGTAAGCAGTGCACTGCGCCTGTCACCCGAGACAGCAGATATTAAGAACTAGTAATTTATTATTTTTGTTGTTTAAAAATATACCATTGCAACATAGGTGACCATTGCATGTGTATTAGGCACGTTATTATCATTTCCCTCCAAAACCACTAACATTTATAAAAAAAGCGAGTTAATGAAATTCAAAATAAACATTTCCACTTAATTCAACTCAAAAGAGTAAATAATAGAGTTTGCTTTAGACGGGGTAGCGGTGCCGGCGGCGGTTGTATCGATAATGGCTGTGTTTATATTATACCTCGTTTAATAACGCTTGATGGATTGACAGAAGAGTAAGGATTGTTTAATAGCCGTAGATCATTATAAGGGATAGTACGCTATAGAAATAATTTACTGATTTTAACACCTAACACTAGTTTTAATCAAGTTCTCTAGATAGCAGATGCTAGCGACACCTTATATTCCTATATGAAAGTGGTACAATTCCGATTAATAAAACCCTGAAGTTGATCACTGATTGATGTAAAATATTATGCCTGGATGGCGTCCTCTTCGAAATTCTGAAGATTTTAAATTTGTGAAAACCTTACTCACTCTCCTTGCTTACAGACAAAAATGTTAATCGTCTATTTGAGAATGGCATGTCTTACTAGTCATTGCGTTACTGTCTTTTGAAATACAGATAGTTTATTTACTAGCTTGCGTGCGACTTCGTCCGCGTGGAATAGTTACTTTGGCCTAACGCTCTCTTTCACCCGCTACTTCGTTTATATAGGTGAGTTAAAACTGCGATATCTCATAAGATATTCATTTAATGATGTAAAGGGCATTTTGTTTAAAATGAAATACAAAAAGTATTTATTTGGATAAGGATTGATATCATATTTATGAAAATAGCTTGGCAAAATGATGCATTATTTTAGAAAAAAAAATTAGCAAAAAGTATGTTATAGGGAGCTAACCTTAAAAGATAGACATATGCTGTCGCGGACTTTTTTGTAGACCTTTAAAAGGGTAACAATACTCTAATACATGACTTAAGCGAAACTTTAACCGATTACGCAACGTACGCAGCGGAATCTCCAAGTAAGAAAATTTCCCCCGGATTTTGAAACATTCTTCATTGCTGTTACACTTCTATTGCTTGTAGCGTGATGACTTATAGCCTATAGCCTTCCTCGATAAATGAGCTATCTAACACTGAAAGAATTTTTCAAATCGGACCAGTAGTTCCTGAGATTAGCGCGTTCAAACAAACAAACTCTTCAGCTTTATAATATTAGTATAGATATGTCGCTACAGTCGTCAAATGTATCTCCTAAATGAAACCCATTTCCACAACATGACACCCGTAACTTTTCAGCTGCGAAGGCGAACGCAACACGCGTTGTATTAACAATGACAAACGTCAATCAATCAACTGCCGAATAGAGTTTTAAATTGCAGACACGGTGTTCGAATTGGGTGTCTGTCATGCTTTAAGTAAACATTGTGTGGTTGATTTGTTGGTTGTGAAAAGAGTGACGGGATCCACTTAAAAGTGGCGTAAATCGTGTTTCTTTTGAAATCATAAAGGGAACTCATTTTCGCAAACATTTCCAACTCATAAATAGGTCAGGAAATATTTATAATTTTCGATACTGGGTCCAAGCAATCATACAACCATTGCAGGCTCACCTGATTGTCTGAAAAGAAAGGTGAGTCTGCGCTTTGGGAGGCAACCTAAGCGGTCGGTTCCGGCTACTATCTATGGTTGGTAGTTAGTCTAATCTATGGATACCTTGTTCGGAAATGCCTGAGCCCTTAACTATGAGTTAATCCTTAATCAAGTGTACTTAATTGTTTGATAGCGCATTTAGAATTTTCGCCTACATTTTAAAATTTTTGAAGAAGTTTTTTTTTTAATAAAACACTCTCATAACGCTATTAAGAACTCAAGCTTATCTTAAAGCCCTTACGTAGGCAGATTCATACCATTTATTTATGGTCAGACAACTTTTATAGAACTATCTACGCCCAGAATTTCTCTGAGAAATGAGATATTCTAAAGAAAATGAAAGGTATCCATATAATCCGAAGGATAAGTAATTCGAAGTGGCATTGGGTATATGTCCGATGAATCGTTTGAGTGATATGTGTTGAAGTGGCGACCGCTATCATCTAAATCATGTGAAATACTAAGGTCTTATTTACATTTCGTGTTAATGATTTTAAAATGGGTGATTAAGACACAACATGAAGAAAATTGCAAATTAAATAACCCTTACCTTTTCCTCAATTGATTTCAAAACTGTGACCTATTACGGAGTTATTATTGATCTTAAGTATGAATCACTGTACGAATGCAGATGGATTTTTACAAAATGATCCAATACAATTGAATTTATTTTATCCGCACATGTCATTAAGTGAATACAAGGAAAAGATAAAGAGCATACCAAAAAAATCGCGACATCCTTACGTTGTTTTGCCTCAATTTTACTTAAAGACAGGAGGGTCCTAATCGCAAATTCACGAAGAATCCGATGGCAGTAAAAATAAAAAAAGCGGGAACCGCGATGTAAAAGAAGAACATAACCAATAACGAGCGGCGAAGATATCTCCAAGTCACCTTGTTTTCAAAATGCACAGGGTATAGTCCATATTTCATTTTCGTCCGCTCTTTGAATACGGAATGAGTAGACCGCCATGAATACTAAACAGTGAACAGTTTATTTCGTTAATCGTGCAAACAAGAACTTTCAGTTTGTATTGTTATCTGATGAATAGCAGGTATGTTGTGAACTAAAACAAAGCACGTAGGGGTGTAACTATGTTGTAAATACAGTGATCAAATTAACATTTTGAACAAGGTCGTGTATTTGCTATGCTTCTATTGATTTAACATTTTGTTTTACATTAACATTTGATTGTAATTTGTCGTTCAAAATTAACTGAAATACCAAGTTTTAATTTCTTTTGAAATTGGACTTTAATAATAATAATAATAATAATCTTTATTTCAGGTAAGTTACACCAACATAATTACTGATAAATTACAATTACATTTAAATGTCAAAAATGTTTGAAGATAAGGTACGATTAACATTAATATATCCTTAGCGGCATAGGATTAGTGCCATGTCTCTCACAGCAATGCCTAAGAATGTACGAGTCCATTCTCGCGCGCTATCATTGCCAAGACAGTGTTGGAGCTGGCCCAAACTCTGCGCACCAAAGAAGCAGTCTTTTGCGCATAGTTGTGTGGAGCAGTCAACTCGAGCTTCCGCAAACATACCAGAGGCACTGCAGAATCGGGCAACCCCATCACCGCTCTAAATGCATTATTGAATTGGACACGGAGAGCACTGTAGCATTTCGCCGAATAATTCGCCCCACAAGCTGCAAGAGTAAAGCGATGTGCAATAGGATCGAAAAAGGGTTGCCTTAACTTCGTTTGAGCACCTAGCAACCTGCGAGCTATCATATTTGCTCTTACCGACAGCGCCCTCCGCTCCCGCTCAATATCAGCATGGTCGTTGAGTCTGGCGGTGAGAATGTGCCCCAAATATTTAAAATCAGTGACTCGTTGAAGAGGCACACAACTAAGGCAAACAGGTGGAACAGCCTCTGGACATTTAGCACCGACAGCATCAAAAACCATGAGCTTGCTCTTTGCGACATTATACGCTAAGCCGTGACAAGACGCGTACATTTCACACATTCGTAACAGCTGTCTTAAACCACACACTGATGCGCTCAGCAGCACCATGTCTCTGCATAACTAGGTTGTTGACAACAGACTCCATCAATATGACACCCAACACGACGACTGCTGAGCTCAACAATGAGGTCATTTATATATAAATTAAACAGAGTTGGGAGGTCAAACCACCCTGTCGAACTCCACATTCCAGATGATAAGGGTCTGACATTGTGCCCGCCCACTTAACGGTGTTGGACTGATGAGCATACCAATATTGGAAAACAATAACAAGTTTCCTGAGGTAGATTTATGTCCTGGAGCTTTTTCCATAGCAGTTTATAGCTGACACGATCAAAGGCTTTTGACAAGTCCAGGAAGCATGCATATACTGGGGTTTTTCGATCCGTGTAATATTTGACCGTCTGCTTCAGGCACAATATGGCACTCTCAGTAGAAAGACGAGGACGAAAAACCGAACTGATTGTCATGGAGCGTCACATATTTATTTAATTGTGCGTTAAGCAGACCGTCAAATATCTTTGCGCAAATAGTAGCTAACGAGATAGGCCTATAGTTACCTATATCTGACAAATCACTCGTTTTGTTTTTTACTTGGGCACTACCAAAGTCCTCATAAAATCCTTAGGCAATAGGAGTGACTTACGCAGAGGGAATAGAACATTGCCAGGACTCTAGCGATATGGGGCCCAGCGTGCTGCAGGTGCTCAATGCAAGCCCGTCATGACCAGGGGACTTACCACCAGTCATGGACTTTATAATGCTGGCCACATCCCTTCAACAAAACGCATACCTATCTTTTGATCTTTCGCATTAGCCTCAATAACTGTGTTATCTGGATCAATAATGATTTCACACTAAACTGATCTTTGAACAGATCAGCAATGCCCTTGGGATCGTTAACACCATTAATACTAACCGAAGACCGGACGCACATTGAGTTTATTAGTACCCTTCCAAAAGCCACGAAAATCACCCCAGCATGCTTTACAGCCAGAGCATCCATCTTTACCTGGTCCTGATGATTTTGGAGCCATTTTAAACGAGACTTGAACACCCTTCTGCTATCAACACATTTCTTTGTAAATGAGACCAGACTTAGGCCTGCCACACAAGACCCACTGGTCAAACTTAGACCTGGCCTCCCTATGAGCCTCACCCACGTGTTTGTTCCACCCAGTTATGCAAGGCTGCACATTCTCGCCTTTGCGATGCCACTTTAACTTCTTTGAAAGGTATAGCTTGTAATTGTTGAGTAATAAACTTTCATTTCTAAAAAATAATTATTTTACTTTGGGCAATTTAAAATTTTAAAGGAAAATAAATTTCAAAGGTCGACATAATGGGCCCCATAGAGTGATTATTGCTTTGAGAAAATGCCAAGATGAGGATAAAGAGCATAAGACAGCCGTCAAACCTGGAAAGATCTGAATATCTGAAGCCAAATACTAACCTACGAAAACTACATGCTAACAAAATGAAAAAAACATTAAAATGGGCAGGTGGAGAGACGAAACTGACTAAATCAAAAATGAGCACTTGGACGGCAACTTCTAAGTGCAACGAATAGTAATTCCGGCTACAGAAAATTTATATACATTTCCTTAAAAAGCATCCGTTGTTGTTGAATAACAAAACTTCCATATTCATTTCTGATCACCAGTAACAAAAACATGCTATAATGTACATACATACATATATAAGGTACATAGGATACAGTCCTATCATTTAAATGTAAACAACAACATAAAAGTATGAACGGAACTATCGTAAACGTCTTTTAGTTGTACTAGTGAAATAATACGCTGTTATTATAAAAAGACTCAACGTTTCCATGAGACATATTGCAATTAGTTATACAGTAGACAGCAGACTTGCCCTTTTGTGCCGAACGTGTGTGCAATACAAAACTTAGTAAAGACGCATTTTAATATCGCTGAGGCTACGCCACCGTATTCTGGAACGATCTGAATTGCTACGGGAACGATGCTAAACTCATTAGGGCACAGTACCTCCATATTCATTGTGACTGGAGTGAATGGTCGAGGAATTTTTTATCTTCATCAATTAACGTATTTCTTAGGGTGGATAACTCAATTTCAACTATTTTTATGGCAGAAACGTAATTTTAATATTACAACAACTTTTTATCGAACTGAAGAATAACTTCAATTTCAAGGATTTATGAAGGAATATCATTATATTATATGCAACCCTTTTGCATATAATATAATGATATTCTTTACATCCAAAACCACAACACTATAAAAGCAATAGATGCCAAATTACGATTATATCTCAAAATAACACAACGGGTTCAATTTTAATTTCAATATTGTAGCTTCTGTCTCTGTTGTATCATGATCATTAGAAAACATGGCCCCTTCCAGGAGGAATTTAATATGGATTCATATAGGCGAGCAAGCTCAACTTCATATAAACCGTTGTATGCCAGGTGAGATGGCTTGACACAATGTACAAGTATAAAACGATACGATCCTTTCCTACATTCTCGTAACTACATACTGTCAACTGTTAATAAAAAAAATATAATGTGACAATTAATGTAATAGAAAATAAATAGGTCTATGTGATAATAAAGAAATCTGGTCTGATGTCAAACAGATATGAGTTGAATAATTGTGTTCCCATTCCTGGATGCAAGAGCTTATATTGTTGTTGGGTGAAGCTATAAACCTCAAATATATGCCTTAAATCAAGCTGTGGTGGCCTTCAGCGATTTTGCTTTGTTTTTCACGCCTTTAATTACAAGCTTGTTTGATAATTTGCCCGTTGGGAGTAATTAATGCACTGGATGACAAAGAAGTTAGAAAATGTATGCAAAAAAAAATGCCGGCAACACAGACTACGTATTGTTCACGCAAATAATGGTGTTTATAAAATTTTCATTTTAGTCTTTGAAAAGGTGTCATTTTACATTTCTTATATTTAACGGTATAACTACTTTTATTGAAGTAGGTATAGTGATGTCTGTGTTTATCTAGATGCATTAATTTCATCAATTTGAAAAATATTAATATCTTCCTAAAAGCGTGAGTTTTTTAGCTATGTGTACTTCTGCTAATCACATACGCATCTAAGGCAATGGATAGTTAACGCGGGATATAGTTCACAAGGGCATAGCCACTCAATGAGCAAAGGTGCGATCTATGATTGGGATTTCGTGATGCTGGAATTAATTCCTATAATAACTCGCTGAATATAATTAGCCATTTAAGACCACGCCTTGAGTGCGTAGCGAGAACACCGTTCGATTGATGACTGGTGACTTGTTAACAGAAGATGGAGTCTAGACAGTTAGGTTATTGGCGCAAAATGGGGCAACCGCGGACAAAAGTTATCGAAGGAAAAGGAAGTAGATGGACTTTTCCTTTCGATGATAGAGGGTATCTTCATTTTTATTTTACTTTTTAAAGGTCGGCTACGACCTTGGGGCTCCTTTGGGACCAGTGTAAATTGGTGGCATCAAGTTTTCACCTGCTCCTTTATTTACTTATTCCTTCAAATAAACATGTCATAACTAATCTCCTTTTAATAATTTCAAAATTACTCGTTGCATCAAGTTTAAATTATTTTAAGTGCTGCATCTACCAATGAGGACTTTGAGCGTTAGTTATGGTAAATCCTAATTCATTTTGTTTTTTTTTTAACCTAACCTAACCTTACTTATTAATCACATAATTTTAATCCTAAAGTTAGTTTCTTAAATCACTCTTATGATAAACTTTTACGTCAGAAAAAATCATGAATATTTTTGCTTGTAAATTACAGTCACAGAGCTTTGTCATGAGACTTGTTGAAAAGTTCAGCCTTTAATAAAAGGAGCTTTTTACGTAAATAGCTTTTGCAAACTATTACAAAACTTTTCTAATAACATGTGTAAAGTGCTCAAAGTAGAACAAGGTTTTTGATTTAATATGTACAAAGTTACTTCGTTTAGACAATTTTATTTGTGGACAAAGTTAAAATAGAAAGACAGAAAATTTGCTAATATAGGGTCTCAAAGAAAGCGACGTTGCCATTAACTTCCAGTTTCAAGTCGCTGTAAGTTATTTAAAAATAGCAAAATCAAATATTTTGAGTCTAAAAGGCCGGCAACGCATTTCAGTGCCTCTGGTATTGCAAATGTACATTAGGCGGCGGTGTCATTTACCAACAGATGGCCGTTTGCTCGTTTGCCTGCTGTAACATATGTAAAACTTGTCTACGGAATCTATAGTTATATTATTATAAGAGAAAAACTTTGGTTGCTTGTAATTAATAGGCTCAAAAACTACGGGATAGATTTACAAATTATTGTACCATTCAAAAGCTACATTATCTACGAGTAACACAGGCTAATTTTTAATTTGGAAAATATATTTTATTTATGAAAAATATAGCAATGTCTTGCTACGCGGCGGCCGGGCGTCGCGTAAGCCGCGCGCTTTTAGGTTATGTTTTACTGCGGGAGAATATAATCTTTTACCGCGGGGAACAGCTAGTAAAATATAATAAATAAATAAATATGTTTCTCAACCTCGGTCGGTAAGAAGTGAAGATTTATAAATAATGTTTTGTATTTCATTTGACACAAATTTTGGCTTGAGTAGTTTAGTCAACTTATTATCACAATAAGAAAGAATTCAGTGAGAGCAGTCAGGTGACATTAGAAGGTAATCAAAATGACAGACCAAGACCCAAGTGATCAAATTTAGCTGCGTTTAATTTTTGATACATTTATCAATATTTACTACATAACTGTTATGGCGGTAGAATATGATAAAGTGGTATGCTAACTATACTTAACATGAAGTTCGGTCATTCTAAAGGTTTTAACTACCAAACCATAGTATAACTTGTCTTTTTGAATCCACTTATCTTCATTATTTTTAGACAATCACTATTTCACCAAACAACAAGAGAATAATGGCGTAGAAATAGTCGGGATGTCATGATTCGTTCGTTAAACCAGAGGCTTTATACACAAACTAAGCCAGATAATCACCGGTGTGCCAGGGGTAGCCTATTTGAATTTATTGTGACATGGTTTTGTAGTTACAGAAATGGTGACTGTTAATCAAAGGATCACAGATAATACTTCATAAAAATGTCATAGAAGGATATTTCAAACTCCTGTATAAAATTTAAATTGCTGCAACAAATTAAGCATGTCTATAAAAGTTTAAAGGCAAGAAAATGAACTTTGGGAGCACTAGCTCTGTATGTAGATACAGAACATAAACGGAACCCGACTTTATATATATTGTAACAACAAAATAATCGTAACTTTGAGGTCCACAGAAGACTAGAAATCTACCTCCGAAATATACTTTAATCGGATAATATTATAATAAAAGTACAAAAGAACAATAAATTTAATACCCCATAAATTACCTACATAAATTAAGAACTGCATCCAACCAATCCAACTCATATTAGGTAATGTCACCGTACTGAAACTTCGTAGATACACGAAGTCAACGTAACCATATTTTTTTTAAATACGGTCTAAATTATATACGTAATAAGCCTATGGTATCGTATTACTATGATAGGCCTTCCCACGTGGTATGAATCTGGAGTGTTTGGCCCGTAACACATAATGCGGGCCCAATGCCGATAGACGGGTATTAAGAGGTACCATACTCAGCTAGCGGTCGTACGAGCGGTCGGTTGCTTATTGCTGTGGCGTGTTGCCTTCGGATCTGTGCAGTTTCAAATCCGGGCACTTACAAAAGCCTTTTCGAATTTTACGTTATCCAACGCTCTTACGGTGAAGGAAAACATCGTGAGGAGATCTATGGCACGCCTGTAAAAATTTGCAAAGATTGTGCTTTAAAGTCGGATGCCTAGGCTTATACACTCTTTACGAGGCTCGTACAATGAGCTGATGATGATGATACTCAGCTAGTAGCTGGAACCAACAGCTATGACCATACCGAATCATTTAAGGATTCAAGATAATATATTTTCGGTGACCTATCCGATTCGATTCACTGACTGACTGATGAGATATTTGCTTCAGTTTTGCGATCATCAACCAAACTATTAGCTGCTACGCTATCGAACACTCAATTTTTTTCAATAGATTCATTTTTTCTAAGTAGGCTTCTATTCTATTTTTGTGATAATATAAGTGGGGATCGCCTTATTATCAAACTTTGAAGTAATTTTCCAGACGATGAGTTCTGATTTGGAAAAATGTTGGGCCGTTATTCCTAATTGTGGTGGAAGCTTATTTTATCTTGGGGGCTTCTATTATTTCAAATGAACGGTACACTGTAGGCTAATTTTGAAATGGAAGCCCATTATTTCAAAATATAATTTATTTTTTGTTTACAACAGTGCTCTGGGGTTTTATGTAAGTGGTGACTTAATTTTTTCATGGATTTATATAAATAAGAATGAGAGCAGAGGCCTAGTTCCTTACATTTTCTACCTCGTGACTTTGTTTTGTTTAATAAAATTAAGCGTAATGCTAACTTACGGTCATAAAATTAACTCTTCACGTATAAAAATTTTAATTATGTGTTTTATTCAGGACGTCGTAGAAGCTATCCATCGTTTGGCAACCTTTTTCTTAATTTACATTAATATAACCGATTAAATATCCATTCATGATTGGTAGATAGGTAGAAAAACCTATCCATCGTCCGCCAAAACATCCTTAGACTTAGATGTTTCGAAATGTAAGAGTGCAAAAAATCTCATGAACAGTAGGGTTTGGCCTTACGTTTCAGATAAAGTCTAATGAATGCTTTTATTGAATTCCATAATTTGTTTTTTCATTGACAATCACTCAGCGCCATCTAGCCCCATATTACGAAAGCTTGTAGCTGGGGTATTAAACAACATACTATATATATATATATATATATAATTATATATATAGCTCCGTAATTTAATTTAAAATAAATGTTTAACTAGTATAATTAATGTAGAAACCAAGTTAATTCAAATACTTGAGTGTTAAATAACCTGTGAAAGTGTTTGCAACAACTTCGTACGAAAACTGAAAAATCTTCAATCTGAAATTCAAAAGTCAACGGTTTGGCTACTTCAACTTAACGAAATTGAAGGATTCTACGGTGAAAACCAGGAGAGTACTAGTTTTTAATAATATTTTAACACGACATACTACACCCAACACTCCACATCACTCGTTATCACGAGTATCGTCCAATATCAGAACACAGGCATAGTTGTAGCTCTCTTTACTTGACATAAAGTGGAAGTAAAGTTGATGTTAAGCAACGTTTAGCCTCATACAAATAATACTTTTCACACGAAACATCATATTCACTTAGGCAATATTATTAAGTGATGGTAATTATTATTTAAAACGACGGTGATATAAATTTTGACTGCTTGTATTCGTATTTCTTGCATTAACTGCTGATTAATTAAGATAATATTTCTTTAACAAAGTGAAAGATAAAATGGTTAATATAAGCACTAAATATTAATAACAATTACATTATTTGTAATCATTAAATTTATAATAAACCTACCCACTTGATTATTTTAAAAGTAATATCATTATATCTGCTGCTTAATCATTTAAATAGTTATTTATTAATTGTTTCCTAAAATATCTTTACCTAAAATAAGGTGTTTTGGAAACAATAATTGGTTAACTAACTTATTATTAGTATTTTTTTAATCTTTACCATAAAACATTCAAAATATTTAATTTAAAAGTAATAATAAGGTTTAATATATTCTCCTTTAGCAGTGGTGTCTTATAATAAGCTGTAGCTTAAACTTTTGTGTACACCTGTGTAATATTTTCAGAAATGACTGGTAGTGGAGCATACTCCAAAATGATGACTCGGAAGGCCACTTCACAAGAACTGGAATTGAAACTTAAAACAGCCCTGCAAGAATTAAAGGAACTTCGACAGGACCATAACCAACTCCTTAAAGAACATGAGGAAAATGAAGAGGAATATCTAAAAATTATCACGAATAATACCCAACTTAAGAGCGAACTGGCTGAAGTTCATGCTCAGCTTGCTGATGTTCAATTCCAACGAGAGCAGTTACTGGACACTGTCAACAGCTTTCATCAATGCAGTGAAACCTATGAGCGGGCTCTCCAGCGCATCCAGGAACTCGAGGTGGAACTATGTGATGCTCATAAACTCATATCACAATATGAGAGTGACAAACAGTGTCAAGAAGCCCTGCATACACAAAGCTTGTATGAGGAATTGATCGGGTCCCCAGCTGAGCAGAAAGTCATCCGGTCTAACAATTCAAATGATAGGTGTATTAGCAATAGGAAAAGTAGGAAAAATAGGATTAAGAAATATATTAAAATTAATAACTATATTAAAAAAACTGAGAAATTAATTAAAAAACAAAAATGTTATAAACACAATATTCAGTTAAGGAAAAATAATTTAGATATGTTAGATAGTTTAGAAATATATAGTAACAAGTTAAAAGAAAGTAGGCATAGGTATGAAATTGAGACAAAGGAGCTAGAGGCTGATATTTCAAGGCTGCATAGGTCATTACAACAAATGACAGTAAAATATAATTCGGCTCAAAGCCAAATTAGTGAATATATTCTTGCAGCTAACCAATATATAGGCCAATGTAGCTGTCACCTTGGTGCAGATCTCACTGATCAGCATCAAAGCAGAATGAACCTTCACTGTTAGAGGTGTCCCACAATTTACTTTCTTCTAATCCATGTATAACAAATGATTTACAATTAAATAATGAGTTAATTTTGTTCTCTGATAGGATTGGTGTTGGTTATGGACCTCTGTACATAATGAATTAAATTGTAAACTTATAAATAATTGCACACCAGACGCTTCATTTAATCAGATTATAGATCAGATTAAAATGTGTAAATATAATAATGACTCCATCATTGCATTAATGATGGGGAGCGGGTTAAATGTAAGCAAAAAAGATATTCTTTCTGGATTCTCAGTATTGTCAGGGCTCAATGTAAAGAAAATTGTTGTAAGTGCCTTTCCATTTTCTAGGTATTATACACCTAGCCAGAATAACTGTATTCACTTATTGAATACTCTTTTATAATTTAACATATAGTCATAGTGACAAGTTTATGTTTTTTGACATAAACAAATTTATAGAAAATAAGTTTATTTTGACTGGCAAACTTTTTATTTGCCTTATAAAATAAAAAAAAACTAGCTACTTTGTTAGCGTTTAACATTAAAAATTTATTTATTCAGACTTTGGAAGATGTTCCAAGTAATTTAAATTATATAATAAGACAATAGAGGACTTCTCTGGCAAACCGTGACAAAGGAAAATCCCAACTGCCTTAAAATTATTCATCAGAATATTCAGGGGTTTTCTGGAAAGGAATTAGAATTAGAATTATTTTTAAATAAAATGAATGTTGACATACTATGTATTACCGAGCACTGGTTAAAGCAGCATGAACTAATTATTAGTATTGATAACTATATGGTCAGTAGTTCGTTTACTAGGAAATCGGCTATTAGAGGCGGGTCACTAATATTATTTAATAATAAAATTAAATTTAAAGAGCGTAAAGATGTGGTGTCGCTTTCTGTGGAACGAACTATTGAACTAGCGTGTGCAGAGCTGGAGCAACATGTAATCGTTTGTGTGTACAGGCCTCCATCAGGGAATTTTAATGTATTTGAGACTACTATGGAAGAAGTATTAAGAAAAATAAGTTCATCTAGTAAAAAAGTTATTGTTTGTGGTGATTTTAACATTAACATTTTAGAAAATTCACCAAATACTGTTAGGTTTCTAAATCTTTTTAAATCATTTAATTTAATTAATCTTTTTAATGAACCTACAAGAATTACTTCAATCTCGGCCACTTGTTTAGACAACATTTTTTGTAATTTTGATATAAATGACAAGAGTATAATAAATTTCATTAATTCTGATCATAGCGGACAGATGGCATCGTTTGAGCACCGTCTTGCCCCAACTTCATGTAATTTTGTTTGTCGGCCAATTACAACATATCGCATAGAAAAATTTAAGGAAAATATATCTAGCAAGTTGCCTTTATTAACTTATAGTAATGAAAATGTCGATGAACATTATAATAAATTATTTAGTGTAATTGAAAAGGAATTTAATGGTACATTTCCAAAAAAACATGTCAGATTAAATACTTTAAAATCTAAATTTAGCGACTGGGCCACTACTGGTATTTATACAAGTAGAAAAAAGTTATTTGAATTGTATGATGTTAAGGCTAATACTAATGACCCTGTTATCATAGAGTATGTTAGAAATTATTCAAAATTATTCAAAAAAGTTTGCGCAGTAGCTAAAGCTAATTATTTTAAAAATAAAATAATCAATGCTACTAATAAAAGTAAAGTTTCGTGGAATATCATCAATAAGGAGACTTGTAAAAATAAAACACAAGATAACAAGATCTCACTGAATATTGATGGCAGGAGTCTTGATACTGACTCTCAGGTGGCAGATGCATTTGAAAAGTTCTTTACTAATATTGCTGTCACTGTAACTAGTAAATTAAATTCAAATCCTCATCTTGCTGTTTCTCTCCTCAAGTCACATGTTGATGAGTGCAAAACGTCTTTTAGATTTACACATGTAAATGCAGGGATAATCATTAGAACTTTTAAAGAGTTAAATATTAAAAAAACAGAGGATTTATGGGGACTCTATAGAAATACTTAAAAATATAATTATATGTATTGCTCCTCACTTAGCTGTTATTTTTAATCAGTGTGTTGACCAGGGCAAATTTCCAAATTTGATGAAATTAAGTAAAATCATACCTTTATTCAAATCTGGAGAAAGAGTGACCCGTCTCACTACAGACCTATCTCTATTCTCCCAGCTCTAAGTAAGATATTTGAAAAAATTATATTTAATCAATTATTGTCTCATTTCAACGTAAACAAACTATTACATAGCAATCAATTTGGATTTACTAAAGGCAGATCCACTACTGATGCAGGAGTGGCACTAATGAAACATATTTTTGAGGCGTGGGAAAATAAGCAAGATGCTATAGGAATATTCTGCGATCTATCGAAGGCATTCGATTGCGTTAACCATAATACTCTCCTCATGAAGTTGAAGCATTACGGTGTCGATAAGGACGCTCTTAATTTAATACAATCATATTTAACGAATAGAGTCCAAAACGTACATGTCGGAGAAACAAGTTCCAGCGGAGCCCTTTTATTGATGGGCGTTCCCCAGGGCTCAATATTGGGACCTTTATTATTTTTAATTTATATAAATGATCTACCTTATTATACTCAAAACCTATGTGAAACTGTATTATTTGCTGATGATACATCTCTTATATTTAACGTGATAGACAAAAAGAAACTTTTGACGATGTAAATACTACACTTTCTCAGGTATTACATTGGTTTACGACCAATAATTTACTTCTTAACTCTAAGAAACCAAATGTATTAAGTTCACAATGCCTAATGTAAGGCAGGTAGATACTTTCATCACTTTGGATGAAGGACCCATGGAAGTAATAAATTCAACCGTTTTCCTGGGTATAAAATTAGACGCAAAATTGCAGTGGGGTCCCATATTGCGGCTTTGGCAGGAAGGCTTAGTTCCGCTGCATATGCTGTAAGGAAGATAAGAAGTCTCACTGATATTGAGACTGCAAGACTTGTGTATTTTAGCTATTTTCACAGCGTGATGTCTTATGGTCTACTTTTGTGGGGGTCTGCTGCTGATCTACAAACAATTTTTGTATTGCAGAAAAGATCCATCCGTGCCATATACGGCCTTAAATCACGTGACTCACTAAGGGAATTATTTAAACAAATAAATATTTTAACATTACCGTCTCAGTACATTCTAGACTGCGTCATCTATGTACACAAAAATTTACATGTATTTTCAAAAAAGTCAGATAATCATAGTTTGAACACTAGGAACAAACACAAACTTGCCGTTCCAAATCTTAGATTGCATAAGGTTGGGAACTCATTTGTGGGATTAAGCATTAAAATATTTAATAAGCTACCACAAAATGTAATTGATTTACCCCTGCATAAGTTTAAGTCTCATGTAAAGTCTATTTTAATAAAAAAAGCTTACTATAGTGTTGAAGATTATATAAATGATAAAAACTCATGGACATGTTGATTTCCACGCCTGCACTACTTTTGTTTTTTTTTGTTGTCATCTATTTAAATTTATATAATACTTAACTGCTTAATAGTACTTTTGTAGATTATTATATTTTTACCAATACATAATACGATAAAAATTGAAAATATAATTTGCTTTATATAATTATTTTGATTACAAATGAATCTGTATTCACACAATTTTTTTTAAAAGAGTAACTACTGAGTTTCTTGCTGGTTTCTTCTCAGTGGAAAACTACCTCCCGAACCAGTGGTAGCTTCATTTGACATTCATAAGTGTTCTTTAAGGACCTAAACTGAATAAACACTTTTCATTTTCATTTTCATTTTTTTCATTTTATATATATATATATATATTGTAAATACATACATATTACACATAGACACACCCAGACCATTACAAACAGACATATTCATGCGCACAAATGTGTATAATGCCCGGGGATCGAACCCGGAACCTTTGGTGTAGTAGCCGACATCTAGACCATTACACCATATGGTTCGTCAACTTTGCAAATTAATATTAATCCCTGTTTTGACTACAACTGTAGAGGCTTTTTCCAAAGCTAAGTTAGAAAAATTAAGTCAATGAAACGTAAATATATCCTATTGCGCCAACAATCGCGTCAAGTGTTTCTGTTCAGGCGTTATATCAACATTTATTATTCAACGACTAACGCACATCCCGCACCTAAATTTCTTCGCGCGCGTCATCATTGTTATTGGAAGTGTTTCAACGCCAGTTGATTGATGACTCGCCCGTTGAGATGTTGGAGGGCTTTAGCGACATAAAAATCGCTGTAATCCGCACCCAATTGCTTGATTATGGCTGTTAATCTCTTACCAAGATGGCAGCTAAGGCGTTCCAAGCCTGCCTTTTTATCGTTCTTGTTTTATTCGACCCACCAAAATGTAGGCGCTCAAGACTACTTAACAAAATTGAAACGGGATAGTATATCTGCGTAATATGTCTTGCTCTTCTTAAGGAGTCCATTATTATGCTGCTCAGACGAAGCAATCTCATTACAGCAGTAGTTGTACCATTTACTTTGTGGTTGTTCAGATTGATGTTTTGAAACATGAAATTACGTAAAGATGAAAATGCTGCAAATGAAGTTATCAAATATAAACCAGCTGCACCTACATGACATGACGTGGGTCGTGATGTTAAATTTCTTAATCTAA
Source organism: Leucinodes orbonalis (assembly GCA_019425675.1). Classification (NCBI taxonomy): domain Eukaryota; kingdom Metazoa; phylum Arthropoda; class Insecta; order Lepidoptera; family Crambidae; genus Leucinodes; species Leucinodes orbonalis. The sequence goes on from PQWD01005430.1 coordinate 38,818, forward strand.
GTCATTGATAAAAAACTTAACATCACGTCAGAAAATCAGCTCACTTAGCTGATAAGTTCCGCTCATACCATAATATGAAGTATTAAAGATAACTAAGCCAATGAGCGTCGGTAGCTCACTGGTGTGGACGGAACATCTCGCCACGCACCAATATCTCTTCGAATTTTAGAAATTATATGTTCGTTTATACGACGTCGTAGGGAGGTAGACACTGTAAGGAAACCTGCGTACACCTACGAAGAAATTAAAAGGTTGTGCGTGAAGTCGGCCAATCCACATTGGCCAGCGTGGTCGACTAAGGCCTAATCACAAACTAATTACTAGTGATAATTTATTAATTTCTTCTAACCCTGCTTTGCCCTCGGCATACGTGATGGTAACTTACATCTATCATCACGTATGATTATGATATAATAAAATAAATAATATATGTATATATATTTAATAATTTCATTAGCTTTGTTTGGTGGCCTTGAAACTCGCAAATGGAGGCTATAAAATTAAAAACAAAATAAAGTTAGACTTCGAATGCCCTAAAGAGATTTTATTGACATTAAAATGTGTATAACTTTGCTGGCTCAACCATTGGAAAAGCCTGAGCAAACTTTTATCTTTTGGAAGCCTTGAAAGTAAAATAGGAAATAATTTTGCCCGTAGGTAAGTAGATAAGTGTAATATTATGAACTTAGGGAGGCGCCCGTTTGCTTAGGCCAAAAGTTGGGTTGTTACATCCATCAAAGTTTACATTTAATCGCCTTATATGAGTTGAATAATAGACCCAGAAGGGTCATTCAATGTTTAATCTTTTTGGTACATGCTCGGAGTGACAATATACAAGATGTTATATATATATACTGTTATGTAAAAAGTATTGATGTTAAATAAGTACTTTCACAAACACGCTAATATTACTAATACTACCACAATCCATAAAGTGCGTTGGAAAGTCATCTGAAGCTTTCAAAATACTTAGAATATACATAGGACTCGACCTTTGGATTTACAAATTAATGTCAACGTTATATTGATAGGGAAATACTTTTTTTACTAGTAGACTCGGTACTGAGTCGTGTAGGTAGGTACTACCGCAGTGCCATATATCACCCCCTGAAATATGACTGCTTTACACTTCTGCGTTTCGGGATGAAGGCACTGTAGCTACCCTAGTAAAATTACCGTGTATAAAATACCTAACATCTGCTGTCTCGGGTGAAGAAGCAGTGCGGCATTAGTGGAGAACAATAACGGTCTATGAGGAAGGATGAACAGCGAAAGTCATTCTATGCAATTTAACCCAGTGTGTTACAATGGCTTTAGCAGAAGATTAGAGAACTATCTAAAAGTGGTCATAAGTAGATTCCACAGATTTCCCAATACAGGAGATGGGGCAAGCCGCGTTTAAAGTGCGACAAATGTAAGCTCAACGAGCATACACTGGCTGCCAGTTTACGCTCTGTGAGACGAGTCAAGACACGAATATAAGAAGAAATTACAGTTTTTTTTCAAAAATGCCATCCTGTGCAATTATAACATGCCATCATCGCAATGAATCAATAAATTTACCAAGAAATATAATAACTTTTCACAGGTAAGAACCGAAAGAAATTGCGACACTGGGACTGCCTATAAACTTGGTGGCTTGTCCAGTCTAATTGTATATTCGGATGTCTGTGGTAGATTCATTGTCAGTAAACACTTCGAAATATTACGAAAATTGATTCAATTTAATGAACCCAAATACGTCATGTTGATGACCTGCTCATTTTATTTATTCGAGCGTTGTCCTGTATCGAATGTCCACTTGTAAAGCAAAGCCAACATTAAGTGGTCACTCGAATCGAGAACCAATACCATAAAATACGTTTGGTAATGTTATACTTATATCAATGCAAGAAGGTCCAATATTTTCCACGCCGTTCCCAGTACGGCGATATGTACTAACGCGTTGTGTGCCGTCGCGAAACAGCAATGGATGGGTTGAAAAATGGCGTGAAAATAGCATGCCCGGAATATTTTACTGGCTCCGGCTTGTAATGAAAGGTTTTATTGAACCACGACTCATAATTATTGAGGCTGCTGACTAAAGGCTAGGAATTTGAGCTTCATTTGGTTTTTTGTGCGGAATATTAAACGTAGACTTCGTGTGGAGTTTATTTGCTGTGGTAAATGGAAAAATCTGTCATTTATTCAAAAGCCTCTTAATGAAGAGAGGTTATTGATTATTGCGTGAAGTCGCTATGATCATGACACTGTTCTATAGATCCAAAACTTATTCTTGATTTTTTGGCAATATTTTGAACATATTCAAAGTAGAGCAAATGTATCGACAAAGTGACATTGAATATTCATAAACAATACACAGATAAGTAAAATGTACATCAAAAGATATTCATATTTAAAATACATGTAACAATTTACACCCTTTATTAACCCGTTATCGTCGTCCTTTACAATCTGTAGGTAGTTCCTTTCAATTTGCGTTATCTTCATGCAAAAAAAACACTTTAAATCTTTTTAGAAACGACACCAAAACAGTATGTTTGAGTTCAAATGGTTTTCCATACTACATTTGCTTCAATACGTTTAAATTAAAAACGACAAATGAAAAAATATTTGCAAATCAAATGCAGTATCAATCAACTAGCATACCCTAAATTCGGCTTTACTCAACAGTTTTAGAATAATTTAATATAAAGAGGCCAAGTTTATCTTCTTCAAAGTTGGATAAGTTAATCTTCCGAGAGGTACAGCCAGTTGATGCGCTCCAAACTGGGGGCATGTTTTTACGATTACTGACTCATACAATATTAATTTCTATACGAGTTGCTTTTGTGTACTTTAAATTGATGATATCAGGTAACTTTGCTGATACTTTTACACTGATTTGTATCTTGTAATTAATGGATACATTTTAGCACAAACTTTTTGGAAATACCAACAGATGAGTCGACGTTATGGCTTATTTAACTAAGATAAGAGGGATTTCATTATGAATGAGGCGGGCTTTTAATTCACTATTTCTATTATGTTTTGTTTATTACTTACCAACATCAAAACTCCTTGAGATAATGTGACATTAGTAATGGTTCTAATCCACGCGTATGCTGTTGCGGGAAAAGAAAAAAAATTTTTAATTCGTCGTTATTTATTCGAAACAAGTATTTATTACTTTAAGTCACCTATAAACACTAGTTACTACAAAAACATGGATATTATCTTATCAGGGTTTTCAATAATAACAATGACTGCCCTCCACTCTGAGCCATATTTATGCTAATATTATTACTATTAAACGAGAGAGTTGTTATTGACCTACCTTATGCATCTGTTTATACGATCACTCTCGAGTTTTCTGTTTAAGTAAATACTAATATATCATAAATACTAATAACAGCAATTAATTATTACTGTTTTCCATCACGTGAAAGCATTACTTTTGTCTTAATCCTTAATAATTGTTTTTTAGGTCTGCTAAGAAAAAATTAAAAAGTGTTGTCAATACTGAGTAACAAAGATGAATTTTGTTTTATTTAAATAGCAATTACACAGCGCTTGATCCAAATCAAAGTGTTTATTAAAATTATCAAAAATAACTATCTAAAATTGGAGGCCTTATAATCTAAAAAATATAGCTACCGAAGACCCAAATAGTAATAATTATGAGTAGTGTCTATAATAAAAGTACCACATAGCCACCAAGCTTAATAAAGCAGACATGGTTGTAGGTGAAAGTTCTATCGACCTGGGTAAAGTTGGCTTCTTTCAATTTCTGTAGCGCTAAGAACTTTCATTGTGAACTCGGAATTCAAATTGTATGTTATGTGTTTTATTGTGTAAGCACAGATTCAATTAATTTTGATTATGGTTGCAAATGAAACAATTAGTTTTGATTTTTATTTTAAAGACACATCTTTCGCTGCAAAGTAGAACTTACCATACCATAACCAACGAAGGTAATGAGTGCCTGACACAACTGCTGATGTATTGTTTAAAGTAAGTACATTCAATGTATAAAACTAAAGGGGAAATTACAGATGTAATTGCAAACATATTCATTAAAATAAGCTTTAATGATAAACATATTGAGAAGAACAAGTAAAATATTTAAGATTGTTATAAAACGGAGAGCATATCGTTTCCTTCAATTACTCGCACGATTACTTCTTTAAGACTTTAGTTAGCTACGGAACATTGGATGGAGTGACAGGGCATTGCGGAAATGGAGAAAAAGTTCAAGTCATTTATAGATAAATAACTATATTGGCTGCCGAAGTAGTATTGTGGCGTAATTATATTCACAGTTTTGTATATTATATCAGTTAATAATATTAACTATGCTTGAAGTGCAGTTTTTTTGTATTAATTTATGTAGTTTGTGTACGTATTAGGTATCACTCTGATAAATCCTTTCATATCAAACTTATATGAACAATAGACTAACTAGATGCACAATGACGAAGAAATGTCTCACTAAAGAAATTTTAATAATTTATTTCCATCAGTTCAATACATTCATACTATCAACTATGGTTAGTTGTATAGAATGTAATACAATGTTTTAAATGAAATGGATTCAATAAACCGTAATATTTTCCTTAGTACAGTAAAAGAGGTTTGCTATATGTGTAAGATTTCCTTGTCGACTGCGTTTTACCGCAGATAACTCTATTTCCCGAAAAATTGGGAGGAACATTACTTATTGCTTTTTCTTCGTAAGCGCAAATGGCTTTTGATATTTTTGTAGCTCAACATATTAACTTGGTGTAGATTGGATGATATCGAACAATCTTAAGAAAGCCATAGCGGCAATTATCTGCGTTTTCATTTATTATAAGGAATTTTATGTACTTAATTAGATAGAAATAGTAATAGGATTAAGTCTTTTAGACAAAACCTTTCCCCAATGACTTCTATCATTAAGATATTTCGGATCGTCCAAATTTCCCAATAAACTTGCCATTTCTATAAGCTTTTTCATATTTACTAAATAAATAAAGTTTTACTTATTACAATTAAACATCTTTTGGGAACAGAGTTATGAGTCCTATGAATGAAATAGAAACTCGACAAATGAGTGTGACACCATTTTCGAAGAACATCATCATCATCAGCTCATCAAACCGAGGGGCACGAGCCTACCCGTAAAGGGTGATTAGGCCTTAGTCGTCCACGCGGGTCCAGTGCGGATTGGACGACTTCACACACAACTTTTGAATCTCTTCGCAGGCGTGCATGAAGGTTTCCTCACGATGTTTTCCTTCACCGTAAGAGCGTCGGATAACGTACATATATTTGCGTAAATTCGAAAACACATTGGTACGTGTCGGGATTCGAACCTCAGCCCTCCTAGTAGGAAGGCGACAGTCCGCACCATTGAGCCACCGATGTTCTCTTCGAAGAGTGTTATTGTTAAATTTGCTGTAGATAGGTAAATCTAAACAACAAAGTGATTACAACAATCATTTATCTTTAAAACCCACCCAAAAGTAAATATGTCTGCTACTACACCATTGAGATCTTAAACATGTCTATATTTCAAGTTTTTAGGTATTTTATATATATTATTTATTGATGAAAAACCCCTCATCATAATGACTTACCTTAACGAAGTAAACGACTTCATGGAAGGAGCCAAACCTTTTTTTACATTAATTGTGCGTACAAACCAATAATAATACTTCCCTACCAACATTCAAATCCAATATCAGTTCATTGCGATTTATATTGAAATGTATTGTAAAATTTTCTATTGGTAACGAATTGGCAATATAATATGTTCCCGTTCCCACGTAATGCTTCGTTGGAGCTTACAGCCATAATTGATTTGGACGTTTAATTGGATGCCAAGAAATAATGACGGCGGGACCAATTCTCGTCCTGGAATTAAAGTCTTGCATATTTTGCTTCATTTACGTCCATTAATACGAATAGGTATTATAGTTAGTAACAGAAAAGTCATCCTTACGATTGACATAAAAAATCACTAGGTATGGTATACATTTGTTT
>PQWD01005431.1:0-23803 GCA_019425675.1 Leucinodes orbonalis
ATTGTATTAAAATTTAATGTATTAGCATAATATTGTTTTTTATATTTTTTTCAATTATGTTTATGTAACTGTATGCTGCGAAGATTTCAGTTTTGTGCGTGTCCACTATGAACAGAGTCCTGTCTAATTACTAAAATGTTTTGTATCGTTTGTATGACAGTAAGTCTGTGTACTAAAGTTAATTAAAATAAATAAAATATAAATATCCACTGAACACACACACACCACACAGCGCCATCTAGCCCAGTTAAACAACGGATTTTTGTAAATACATACATATTATACATAGAAAACACCCAGACCATTACAAACAGAGTTATCGTCCCATGAAATAGAAATGTTTTGCACTTTGTGTTTCGGGATGAGGGCACTCGTAGCTAGTGTATTACCGGGTATAAGAAACCTATCATGTGTTGTATGTCTCGGGTGTCAAGCGCAGTGCGGCTTTGATTGAGAATTATTGATAACTTTATATCACAGTCAATGCCGCTCTGACATGGTTAGGTTCACTTACCCTCAGGTAGCGTTGACTTTCACTTAGTAAACTAGTAGAAAAAGTCCTGGTTCGACCCTTTGGTATGTGAGGCGATGCTATCACTCTTAATACCATAGCCTTAAACGGTGATGAATTTCTACAGTGAGTTTTTTTGTCATTTTTTCTCTCGTACCCTTAACGATGTGTTACTACTACGATGGATTTCTGCGCTAGAATATCTATACCGCGTATATATTACATCTTTATGAACAAAAAAAAGTAATGTTGAAAGTCACCACAACAGTAATCTTGTACCGTGGTCTCTAACTGGTTTTGTTCCTATTCTGAATGCTCGTTATCTAAAATGTATTGGATCTTATAATTGTATTATAATATTCTTATATATCTATTGTATAAGGTATGCAGTATTTACCAAATCTTGCATATATCCTACAACCAAATCACATGATTGACAAACAAAACTCGATTCAGGTATTCCAACAACATTAAATATATACTATTTATTTTCTTACATAATAAACAAAGTATAATTTATTCATTTTAAAACCACCCTTAACGTTGTGTAGCTAAGGTTGGAAATTGTGCGCACAAGAAAACGCCAAAGAGCTACGATTCGTGAGAGAGTTAATCAGCGGAGGCGACAGAGTCGGTCTAATTCTTTAACCAAACATCCTGGGTCAGTGAACACGGCCGACCGGTGATTTGGAATGCAGAGACGGCGTAGCGAAGACACGACTATTCATTATGTACATTACTGTATACATACATGTACATACTGTGTACATTAATGTATAAATATAACTTCCTACTACAGACAGGGCGCGGGCATACGGCAGGCTACATCAAGTCCTAAAGCCAACGATTCGCAATGCATGAAGGCGAAAGTCTTTGAACAATACGTCCTATCCGTAGTAGCATACAGAAGTGAGACATGAACACTGACTACCGGATTAGTTCACAAGTTAGTCACTCAACGGGCAATAGAACGAGCTTGGTAAGTGATTATGCGGCCGAGGATGGATCATGCCGTCTAGTAACAGCCTATAAGACTGAATAGGCTGTTACTAGACTGCATGACGGCCTTAAAACCGGTCAGGCAAAGAGTTCCATTCCTTTGCGGTGCGCATTAGAGATACACCATAGCGGCCTGTCCGGGTACGCAGGATGTCACGACCACGTACATCCTGGAACGATTAGTAACTATGTGTACTAATAATGTAATGCTAATAATGTATAGTATCGTTTATAAATAGGGAGCATCAGTGGCTCATTGGTGTGAACTTCCTCCCGATCTGAAAGGTGCAGGTTCAAATCTCGCCAGGTACCAATGTCTTTTCGAAATTTTATGTACGTTTATCCGACGCTCTTGCAGTGAAGGAAAACATGCCTGTGACCAAATTTAAAGTTTGTGCGTGAAGTCAGCCAATCCGCGTAGACTACTAAAGCCTTCACATCCTTTCCTCCTACTCATCCTCGTGCCTCTAGGTTTGATGAGCTGATGATGGTGATCTTTTATAAACTTTGCTCAGTTTAGTATGTTGTATTTTTTTCGAAGTTATGAAATACTGGCATGTCCATACTAAAATATCGTTAATATCGACGGGACTCGTTATTGAAGCAGCTGTTGCCTTTAGACAATAAATCTGCAAACAAATGCTTTTGTCATTGTTTAATTTCACCAACTACTATCCGTTAAACTTTATTCACAATGCAGTGTGAAAGGTTCTCTGTTAATTTTATATTAAGATGAATACGCAATTATGCGTGTGTTAAGTTTGATATTATGTGTTAATGAGACTGGTATATATGCTTGATTGTAATAAATTTATATTAAAATAATATAAAGAGATAACTACTTATCGATCGACTTCTATTTTAAAAGTGGCTAACCAAGAAACGCTTTTGCATTAGGTAGTTTGGTGATTGAGATAATGAATAAATATGTGTGTACTACTAATAGTAATCTCAAATCAAATGTTATTATTTCATTTGAAAACAGAGAAATGCAGTACAAACTCATAATTTTATATAGAAATTTCACTATTCGCATATTTTACAAATGCCAACATTGTATTTGCTGTATGTAAGCTCAACAAACTGCCTTGTTCATATAAACGCATTTAAGTTTATAAGCGGCATATTAATTTCAAAAATAAATGAATAGAGCACTGAAAAAAATAAATAAATAGATTTCTGCACCAATATATTTTTTTCTTTCTTTTAACTATATAAGGAAATAATATTTGTTGCACAGTGTTTTTTTGTGTTTTACTAAAACCTAAAAAATATATAATAGATAACAGCCCACTGCAAAGCACAGGGCTTTCCACATAGCATATCTATAAGGAGATTGGGCCGTAAGTCTGAACCCACCACGTCCATTGCGGATTGGTGAGTGTTAACCACAGACATCCGAATATACAATTAGACTGGACAAGCCGCCAAGTTTATAGGCAGTCCCAGTGTCGCAATTTCTTTTCGGTTCTTACCTGTGAAAAGTTATTATATTTCTTAGTAAATTTACTGATTCATTGCGATGATGGCATGTTACAATTGCACAGGATGGCATTTTGGGAAAAAAACGGAAATTTCTTCTAATATTCGTGCGTCTTGACTCGTCTCACAGAGCGTAAACTGGCAGCCAGTGTATGCTCGTTGAGCTTACATTTGTCGCACTTAAAAACGCGGCTTGCCCCATCTCCTGTATTGGGAAATCTGTGGTGTTAACCATCTTAACATTGGAGCCGGGATTCCGTGCTTTGGTGGGCACGTAAAACCGTCGGGGCTTTACGTGCCCACCAAAGCACGGAATCATCTTTCTTTTCGGACAATCAGGTACAGTCTGCAATGTCCTAACTTAACTAGGAAGAATCGCACTGTCACTTTTCCCCGCGGGTTTCGATATCACCACCCTCGGGTTGCGCAATGATCTGAGCCGAATGCTAGCTTAATAAAAAAATAATAAATATCCACTGACATTCAAACAGCGCCATCTAGCCCCAAGTTAAGCATGAAGCCTGTATCATATGTAGTAAACAACGGATAAACATAATTATATATTTTTTTTTAAATACATACATATTATATCGTCGTATTACTTCCAAAACCGCTAATGTGATTTTTTGTTGAAATTGCTTTTATTTCAGTTTTAGAATTAGTTTTTTATGCTCTAGAAACTAGTAAAACCCATTTTTCTCTAGTAGCATCCATTACAAAGATAGTTTTTGTGTAAAATTACTTAGTGCTCAATTTTTGTTAAATTATACAGACGAAACGGAAATATCGATGATTATTTTTTATTTATGATTTATCTCCAAGAAAAACCATCCATTGGTATATGTACCAATGGATGGTTTTTCTTTCAATGTAAATGCAAAAAAATGCTATGGCATTTTTTGCATTTTTTTTGTTTTCTATCCAGATAAAAACTGTCAAACATCTTTAAAACCTTTTTCCAGACATATTTGCATTAATCGACTTGCCAATTGTACAGTCAATAAATTATATAGTAACTTTATGGTTTTACCTGTAACTATATTTCTATTGCAACATTACATCATAATCAAACATGGCGCTCATATACACGGCTCCAGAATTTACAATTTCCATTTTTTCTCTGTTATTTATGTTCTCTCATCAATGTAGTTAGTGCGAACCGTGAATTAATGAAGATAATTGGAAAGAGATTCTTGAGGAGAATGGATGGTGGGAATTTTACGCGTGCCATGGTGTCCAGCGTGTAATGCGCTGGGCCGGCGTGGCGAGAGCTGTCCACGTCGGCGTCGCGCCAGCACAAGCGCTCCGCACCGCGGCCGTCGACGTCACCCAGTCGCCGGGCCTGAGCGGACGGTTCGTTGTTACCCGCGCTTCCTACTATAATTCCATGTGAAAGACGGCGAGTTCCGTCAGTACAAGGGGCCGAGGGACGCGGAGTCGATGCTCGGTTTCGTGGTGCAGCAGCGGTGGAAGCAGACGGAGCCGTGCCTGGATGGAAAGCGCCCGACTCTGTTCAGATGACCTGGTCGCGGAGTTCTTTAAACTCAGCCAGCGTTACGGAGTGTTCACAACACATTGATGGAGACGTACGGGCTGCCTACATGGGGCTCCTATCTCATATTCGCGATCGCTACCATATTCATTGGAGCTCTTCTAGGATTGATGTTGGTGTGCGTGATCGATCTATTGTACCCGCCGCGTCGCGAGAAGGTGCTCGTCACACGCGAGGACCTGCAGAAGTTGGCCAAAGGTGACCAGCAGAACAAGTCTGATGATGACCAGGAGCTGTTGAACGATGATATCGTGGACGACGCCGACACTGCCAACAGTGACGCCGAGAAGAACTCGCCCAGCGACACGTCGAAGACGAGAAGCCCAAGTCGACAGAGGGCGGCGACTCCAAAGGGGAAGGCGAGCGAGGTCCGCAAGCGAAGGCCTAGGAAGCCGACTAGACGTAACGTATCCTGTAGAACCGAGCCTAGATCGCTGGGAACAGGATTTGTTGGCAAACTACGATTTATGACCGAGAAAACATCGATATAATCGAATATCCGGGAAAATTACTGGGTATAAGAGACCTAACATCTGTTGTCTCGGTGTCGGACGCAGTGTGCGGCATTGATGAGGATAATAACTGTCTAGTTGTTGGTCTCCTTCAATGCCGCTCATGGTCAGGCGTATCACTTACCATCAGGTGAGCGTCCTGACCGTCCGGTAATAAAAAATAGAGATATTGTCGATACTATCGATTGCTTTTTGCAATATTCAGCAGCGATAGTATCTTAACTATTGATAATTAATTATAAATTCAGGTTTGACATTATCGATTAAATTTCTTTATAGATAGTATTTACGCTTACGCATGGACATATCCATGAATATACCTTTCATTCGAATAATTTCGTGGCAAGCAATTCGTGATAGGATCACAGGATAAGATTTTTACATCCTTCATTAAGAATATATTTATGGGTTAATTTTCTTGTTCCCAGTTATTCTAGTGCCTCGGGATTTACCCCCTGAAACCATGCAATACTGTTAATCATTTTAAAATAATAAATTCATCTAAAATTGCATTTAGATATCGGTTCAGATTTAAAAGTTATGTAATTTATTGGTTCTTTTGGTATCTTTGACTTTTAACAATTTATTTTAAAGTAAAATGGTTCCATGTTCAATTTTATACAAGAGACAGTTGATTTAGTATTAGATTATCCGTAATTGTTTGAGCGTCGGCAGCTCAGTGGTGTGAACTGTTGCCTTCCAATCTAGAGGGTGCAGGTTCAAATCACGCAACTTAAAATGCCTTTAAGAATTTTCCAAATTATATGTGCCTTTTTCCGATACACGATGATTTCTTCACATCGTGAGGAATACTGCGCATTACTGCGAAGAGATTCTATGGTTGAGCGTGAAATCGGCCAATCCCAGGCCTGTATACGGATATTTCGTGCCCCTCGGTATAGTCTTAACTCGTATAATGAGCCGAGGATGATGTAGGCTCTAAGTCAGAGGAAGGAAACTGTAAATCAACCATTATTTAAATTTAATGAACATTTGATTGGCATTGTGTTTGAGTAGTTTAGTCAAATATACCAAAAGAACAAATTTCATATGCGCTTGTATACTTACTATCGTATGTTCTGATTTAGAAATGACTCAACAAGTCGTCTCAACGAAATTGTATTTCATCGTATTGAATAATCTCACGCCCATTTCACTTACTTTTGGTTTTTGCACCGAAACTTGTGTTTGTATGTTGTAGAGCGACTACATTGTGTAACACTATCTACAATTTAATTATGCCTAATGAGCATTGCTTACGATTAGTTTCATACATATTGTTATTATACCTTTATATAACATATAATTTTTACCTTATTACTAAATGCATAAAAGAATTACAAGTAGACACCACTTTTAATTACAGTGTTAGCTTAACTAGTGGAAGTATGTACCAATTGAACTCAAATGTTTTTAATTAATAATATTCAAAACTTACTCTTTCCACCCATGCCAGTGGCAAAAATTTTATTTTTTCTGTTCTATTTAAAAATACAAATAAGAAATTAATTATAGCAAGTTATTTTTAATTAAAACCCTACGAATGTCGGTAACTGAGTCTTGGAAGATGTCAATTAGGGAGCTATAGCTATTAAGCAATTTGCAGAGGCGAGGCACAGCTGAATTAGCACCATTGTATGTTTATATGTTGCATTTACAAAGTGATAGATTAATTTATTAGCCTAACTTAGCATACACGGATGCTGTTACGCAATGAGCGCAATTTTACAATTAATTTTAGGTGTATACGTCCATTTTTTTATCAAAAGTATTATATGTAATTATAATTTTAATTATTTAACTAACTCGTCGTAATTAAGTCGTTGTCTTGCAGAAACTAACAAGATAAATTCGAAGACGTGAAACGAAGTGAATCATGTTGTAATTTGCTAGTGTTTTTCGTGTTTAGACCAACACACATTCCTTGGCGTGTGATGACGAAGCCTATTATAAAAATATTTGTTATATATTACTCAATCGTTATTTAATATGGAATTATTTTCTGTGTCCGCCCATTTACCTGATAAACAGTGAGACTATAGCATTTCATCAAAAAGATACAGTAAATTAATTCTATCTTGATGGGTATTCATATAATGGCTGTTAATAAATTCACTTATAAGCAGACAAGGTTTTCTCACACATGCATATATAGCTCAAATCCGGAACGTGGCAATTTGATATAAATATTATATAAATACGTACTTAAGAGATTTTTGTACTTTTAATTTTAATACTCAAAATTTATTCTGTTTTTGTTTGTGTTTCCTGTCGTATATATATTATTAAATTCAACAGTGAATATAGATAACAATGGTATAGGTGAATTATCTAAGTAAATGTGTAGACCTATGGCGGAGGATCGACGGGGAGCAAATGTTACAAAAATGCTTCATATACTGACAATAAATTGGCAATAAATATACTTTAACATCCTTTCATACTTTAAACATTTCTTATTAATCATCGCCGGTTTCCTTTTATTTTATTTTGCTAGTTAAATGTCTTATTGGTCAGTGAACGTTCGCTCCTCGTGAGAATATTGTTGATACAAAATTGCCTTGTACAAAGACTTAAGATTGTTTTAAGTGTTGCGTTTATATTAACTATTGACTTGCTGAATAAAATTGTAAAATTGTATTGAAGAGAAACTTATTACAGCTAAAACCAGCTAAGTGCGCGCTCGAGCTGACATTCTGTGCCTAAGTTCATTCAATCGCGACTTACGCGCCTCGATTTGCGTTTGATGTGTGGGTGTTATTTTGATAAATGATAATTAATTTTAAGCCTTCTGTTATAAGTGATACAAGTCAAAATCATCATTTAACAGGAGAGCAAAACAAGACTTAAAAATATTTTTTAAGTCTTTAAGGTGAGCGAAGTACAATTCGAACATCTCATTTTGTAGACAAAAAAGGTCCTCCATCAGGAAGTTTTTTTGTGATTTAAAAATATTATATTTTAAAAGTATGCGTATATTATCACGGGTAGAGCGCATAGCTCAAAGACCTTTGTCTTTAAAAATAATAATTTTTCGAATCATCGTCGTCAAGATCTGACATAATTTGCCGATTGCTGTCAAGCCCAACTGAATCCTCTTACTGGCTTCTCTCTCGAAGTTATGCCGGCCAAGTTGTGTGGTTCGGCCCAGATTTTTTACAGTACAACCTCGACAGTGACGACATCGACCCGGTCTTACTTCGAGCGCAAATGGATAGGTCATATCTGCTGGTTTAGAACTGAAAGTCATCATTTATGAGTTGGAGAGGCATTTCAACACTTCGATATATCGCAATTGATCCAAACGCTGTAAAGCCTCCAGAGCAGCCCAGGTTTCGATGGAACGAAGGCTTTTCGTCGTCGACAAATACCATACACTGCTGCGCTGGTTATACTTTCGGTCTTTTGCCGAAAATTCTGTATGGATGGGGTTGACGGTGCAGTGGCCTTTTTCAACACCCAGCTGCTCCAAAGGTTGGAATCAATCAAAAAAATAGACTTTCGAAAACGTTATTGATCTATAGTTCTTCAAGAAAGTTTTATCACCCCTTTTGGAGAACAAGACAACGACGCATCTGAACAACGCCTCCGGCGTAGTTCCCTGGTGAATAACGGCTTTAAAGAGCTTAACTAATGCTCTAAGGACGGGTTTCCCACCGGCTCTTAGAAGCTCTGTCGTGCTACCGAGACCTAACGGGGCCCTCCCATTTCTAAGTTGTCTAGTCATCATCAGCTCATAAACGTCCCCACTGAGGGGCACGAGCCTACCCGTATTGGGTGATTAGGCCTTAGTCATCAGCGGGCCCAGTGCGGATTGGACGACTTCACACACAACCTTCGAATCTCTTCGCAGGCGTGCATGAAGGTTTCCTCACGATGTTTTCCTTCACCGTAAAAGCGTCGGATAACGTACATATATTTTCGAAAATTCAAAAATACATTGGTACGTGTCAGGATTTGAACCCCAGCCCTCCCGGTAGGAAGGCGACAGTCCACACCACTGAGCCACCGACGCTCTTAGTTGTCTAGTGCTGCACTAATATCGCTTAAGTCAATGTCGCCGTCGGTATCTTGCGTATTGTGACGTATAAGTAGAATTAAAGATGTATTTTCGGTTTCCTCGGTCGACGGCTAATATGCGTTCGATGATAAAGCCTTTTATATAAACTCTCAACCTCTTCTAGGACCTGCGGGTGATTTGCAAGTATCGGCGGTTTGCGGTTTTAAGCTTCGCCAGATGACTCTTATAACTGTCATTCCTGCGCCCCGAATGCATCCGAATTTTTGATTCGTCATCTTATTTTACTCTCACTTTAGTGTTGAATTTCTCGAAAAAGGCATTGTAGAAGGTCGAGGTTGTGCCATGTATGACCCTGGAGATACCCTCATACATGGCTTCAACGTCTTCGTCAGAGCGAGACGATGTCGGCGCATATATCTATATCACCTTTAAGGAGTACCTGTCGGTGAGTTTAAGTACGAGGTACTCAACCCGGTTGAGTACCTCGTACTTAAACTCACCTGATGCACCAGAAAACCGATACCTACTTGGGATATCTTATCTCCTTCTATGAATTAGAGTAAGTTTCCGGAGTTTAGGACTTCTAAGTAATTGATTCTAAATTAAATCTCAAAACAGTGACAGTCTCTCTGTGCATTTCAGTCGACAGATATTTAGATCCTGATGTAATTCACGGTGTTTCTTTTATTTTTTCTGAAGCGATGATGATCTGAAAACCAATGTTGCTGTAGATGTAGATACACTACAAGGAACATAAAGTGACGAGGTATTTCGAATCCTAATTCTGTGGAACCACCTCCGACCCCATAGAGTGGGTTTAGTTTCCCTTATTTAGACAAGCTTTTTTGACAAACCAATGCCAATTTCTACAGCAAAAAGGAAGAATTTGATCGCTCTGTGTGACAAAAGGATAACTCCAGAGGAATATCATGGACGGTTTCACTCTCTGAGAGCAGAAATTAATATTATAGATCGAGTTCCAGATGTGGCAATATCCGAATCTGAACCTAGTGATGAAGAGGAGTAATCAAGACCAATGCCTATCCAAAAAAACATTTTAAATCGCTTTTTAACCTTGTTTTGGTGTGTTTTATATCTTGCAAAATTTTTTGGTAATAAACGCACTGTTTTTTTTAATAATTAACATTTGTTTTTATTTAAATATACTTCACAAATTGCAATCTCGTGTACATAATTTTATAAAACCATAACTGTTACAAATCCCAAAAAATATTAAGCTACATTTATGAGGGTTTCCTCATATTTCGTACAGGTAAAACCAGTTATGTTTCTGAAAAGATCATCTAATCTCGAAAATAACGATATTTTTTTAATTATTTTGAGGCCCCAGTTAATTTTCATATAAAATCAATCGAAATGGAGTAAAAATACAGCAGTAGATACTTTACTTACGAATATATACGAGAATTTAGTTTTACTGCAAAAACCAGTTAAGTGGCATAAATTACGCAACATCATATTTTGAATTATATGCTTTTCATTTACTTATAAAACATTATGTATGTTTTATAAAATAATGATAAACTACAATAAATGAAGCTTCAAATGATATAAAATGAGTACACATAATTCTGCGATTTCATACAAAAAAAATATTCTCAAACCTTTTAATCAAGTTTTCTCAAACTGAGATTTTTGCACATAAGCGGTTTTGGCAGTAATACGACGATATATAGAAAACACCCAGACTCGGTGTTGCAGCCGACGTCTCAACCGCTACACCAAATGGGTCGTCGAATCTAACTATGAAGAATCGCACAGTCACTTTTCTTCGCGGGATTCGATGCTTAATAGTCCACGATTATATGAGTACAGGCACTTATATAGACATATATGAGTCGTATGAAATCCATGGCGGCAAAGTAGGTCGGTGGGCGAAATGAGACAATATTTGAACCACAGACATCCGAATATACAATTAGACTGGACAAGCCGCCAAGTTTATAGGCAGTCCCAGTGTCGCAATTTCTTTTCGGTTCTTACCTGTGAAAAGTTATTATATTTCTTGGTAAATTTACTGATTCCTTGCGATGATGGCATGTTACAATTGCACAGGATGGCATTTTGGATAAAACGGTAATTTCTTCTAATATTCATGCGTCTTGACTCGTCTCCTGTATTGGGAAATCTGTGATTTGAACTTACTGAAAATTCAAATGTTAACCGATTCTGTGTTCACTTTATTATCAAACATGGCCACAAACCCTTCAAAAACACGTAAGAAAAATGACATTGGGATGAGACGGTTATCGACTGAAAAATAACTGTTTTATTTGACTACCAAAATTCAGATCAACCCTACTTTGCCGCCTTTGATTATATACGACTCATATACATAACCAGGTAACTTTAAAGGAATTTTACCAAGCCATTAGTTCGCCCCCACACGCACCCTTACGCTTTTAAGCTAAGAACTATGCCACTTAACACAATTACACTAGTGTGTACAGCCGACTACCTAGCTGGGTGGGTTTACAAAAATGTATCTATTTATCATAATGGTGGAGAAGTCGGCTAACATTCACACAGCGTTATCTAGTCCCAAGTTAAGCCTGAAACCTGTAGTATTGGTGCTAAACAACGGATGAACATACTGATATACTTACATATTATACATAGAAAACACCCAGACCAATACAAACAGACATGTTCATGCACACAAATGTTTGTACTGCCCGGGGATCGAACCTGTCACAGCATTACTATTGGGAGAGCAGGCCCTTACCAAGCGTGCCCGATGCGGGTTGCCAATTAAAATGCAAAAATGAAACTTACAACGTAGTCAAAGCACCATAGGATTAGTTTACGACGATCAAGCTTCAAATGATTCTACAAAATTGATTATTTATTTTGTGACGACTTTTTCCTCACGAGACTTGTTTTATTACTTTAGGGATGGGCTTTTCGGTTTCAATATAATTATAATAAAATTTCAATAAATATATTTCTTCTTCGTTAATATTTTGGGTTTAATATTCATCAATAAAGCACATACACTATCGCAGTCTCGATTACCAAACATAACAATATAATCACTCGATTCTCCAGTCGTGACCGAATATGAGTTAGGGTTTAACATCGGTTAGAAAACATACAGTGAGCACTTCCTACAGCATTGTCAAACGAAATCCGTCAGTGGCGAGTGTTAGTGGCATTTTAAAATATGTGCCGGCTTATCTTTATATTTCTCAGTGTTATATTGCTATGTGTAGTATCAGAACCTTTTAAAGAACGCAGTTGTCCAAATATCAGGACAAATTTGGCAAGTGTGAGGAAGAGAAGACATTTGGCATTTAGTGAAGGAAGTGATGTTGTGGTAATTAGATGTTGTAATATCAGTAGCATTAAGCAAAGTTAATAACGTAATATATACTCCTGAAACATGGACACTGGAACTTCAGGATTAATTCACAAGTTTTAGGTCATCAATCGAAGGAGTGTTTCACCTTTCAAGGATCATCGTTTTGATCATCATCAGTTATGATGTCCACAGTTGGACATTGATCTCCCGAATAACTAACACTCCATCGAAAAACTATCTGCATCCAGCGGCCACAGGCATCTGCCCATCTTGTAGGTTTCCGTTCTATGTTGTGCTTGCCAATACGTGGTCTCCAATCGAGAACCTTTCAGCTCCAATGTCCATCGTCCTCTTTCAAGGCTAGAATAAGAAATATGTGCGGTAAAACTAAAATATGTCATATTTCCACGCTCGCCGAATTAGCACACTGGATCGTTTGAAAGCAATTCCTTTATAATTGAGTTTATTTTGCTTGGCTATTATTATAATGAAGTATATGTTAATTACTAATAAGTAATAATATAAATGAGATTTTGATAAATATTATTAATTTTGGACCTTCAAAAGGTCGCTGGCGGAGGCTGAATGAGGAAAGCGGTGGACCGGGATTTCTGGTGCAAAATGGGTGAGACCTATGTGCAACAGTGGACTGCAATTGACCTAAGAGGAGAGGATAGGTTACAATGGGATGTACGAGTAATGGAATTTAATCAAGTCTTTATAAAAATTAACTTTTTAGTAATTATATTACCAATAATTGTTTTTCTAAAATCTTCCTTTGCATTTTTATACTTTTAGCTTACAGCGTCTTTGCTCACCGCGTTTCTCACTCACATCCCTTCCGGCTGGAATCTGGCCATCGAGATCGATGTTCTATTCCCGCTCCCAGATGCCAATTTCACTGTGGAACATACATTGAGGAAGAAGGTGCACCATCGCCAGAAGAGAGATGTGTGGCGTAGGATCGAAGACGCTCTCGCCATGTAGGTGTACTTAAAATATATTTTTTTTGGGATATAAATTAAGGTCGTTGGTGGCTTATTGTTGTACTGTTGCCTTCTGATGTGAAGGGTGCAGGTTCAAATTCCGCCATTTATCAATGTATTTTCGAAATTATATGTACGTTTACCCGACGCTCTCATGGTGAAACCTGCGCACGCCTACGATTCAAGGGTTATTTGTGTCGTTTGCAGCTCGTCATAATATTTTTTTAAAATCAGTTATTACAAACTTAAATTAAATACTCACTAAATAGTAAGATAAGTTTTATAGTTTATTCAAATTATACAAGTATTTGTGATATATGCAACCCAATGAAACAATAAACATAAGGTATTCAAATATTTCGTTACATCCCCAAATTCCTTACAAAGCACCAAGGTCGTACGTAAGCGAAAATGATTTATTGTTCATTCAACAGGCGCAACCTGAACGGACGGGCTTGTGTGCTTAGGAGCATATGCGAGGCCAAGGAATACCTCGCCCCTCCTGGGAAATCACTGGTCCATGACATATTAAGAGCTATATTCACGTGAGTACCGCGTTTGTCTTAGGTATTTGTTTACTGTAGACGTCGTGTTAGAGTACTTGGCTGCAATTTTACTCATTTACGGGATATTACAAAAAAATATGACCTAAGTATTAAGCGAGTCATTTACCAATACAATTATCTAATTACTTGCTGGAAAGACTCCATCGCAATTTTTTAAAACATAACCTAGAAATAAATCACTTAATATTTTATTTTTTATTACGACACCATCACGTCAGTTTTCAATCCAACTATAATTTTGGTATTCCGTTGCAACTTTAATTGGATGGATTAAAATTGTAATCATATGACGACCCATTTCGTGTAACGGTAGAGACGTCGGCTGCAACACCAAGGGTTCCGGGTTCGATCCCCGGGCAGTACAAACATTTGTGTACACGAACATGTCCGTTTGTAATGGTCTGGGTGTTTTCTATGTATAATATGTATGTATTTACAAAAGAATATATATAAGTATGTTTATCCGTTGTTTAGTACCCATAATACAGGCTTCACGCTTAACTTGGGGCTATATGGTGCTGTGTGAATGTCAGTGGATATTTAGTATATATATTATATATATATATATATATGATGATCCTTTATTGCACAAAACAAATTAAACACTTAACAAGATTCTGCACAGGAATAAAAAGTACAATTGGCGGCCTTATTACTAAATAGTAATTTCTTCCAGACAACCAACTTATAATGAAAGAGGACAATTGATAGAAGGGGTATGCATACACATAATATTAAGTTGATAGTTACATATGTATGTATTTAAGTATATATATTTAGGTTATTTGTTTTTCTCTTATTCTTGTTTATATGTATATATAATAAAAAATTCTACCATGAAACAGAACTAATGAGTGCAAAATTTTACTATTAAGACACAGTTACACTCCTTTATAAATTTTAAAATTAGCTGAATTGAAGTAACAGGCGAAATTATATAAAATCTCTTCATCATGACAAGCAATGGTTTGCAATTTTAACAAAAAACTTTTCTCAAAATAGTTCCAAGCTTCAAAGATCCACTTCAGTTTCCCGCATCAAACTAAGTATACCCTAAAATCCTCACACGAAATTCTTAATTAGATTTGAGCCTGCTTAACACGATAAGCAAGTGGCAATTCCATAAGACGATTTGCAAATGTATTTAGTAGATTCGAATCTCATTAAGAATCCCTTGCTAATGAATATGTGAAAAATTTAACGAGATATGCGTCTGTAGTTAAATGAACAAATGATTAGTACTTATACAATGAAATGTGCAAATACTTAACTTATGTTATTTAATAGTGCAAATATTTTAGACAGATTTGTATCTTTGCCCTATCCGTGAGATGCCGTGAAATACGGATTCCCGTCTGCAGAACCTATTTATTATGCAATTCCTAAACTCATTGATTGTGAGCTTCATCGTAATTTAATTATGCAATTCGCTTTGTAAAAGTATTTGGCCGAAGAACATGTTTTATATGAATACTTTGACGACCCATTTGGTGTTGCGGTTGAGAGGTCGGCCGCAACACCAAGGGTTCCGGGTTCGATCCCCGGGCAGTACAAACATTTGTGTGCATGAACATGTCTGTTTGTAATGGTCTGGGTGTTTTCTATGTATAATATGTATGTATTTACAAAAAAAATGTATATATGTATGTTTATCCGTTGTTTAGTACCCATAATACAGGCTTAACGCTTAACTTGGGGCTAGATGGCGCTGTGTGAATGTCAGTGGATATTTATTTATTATTTAATACTAGGATAAAACCACTTGTCTCTTCTACCTTTCGTAGTCCACTGCTAAACATAGGTCTCGCCTAATTTGCACCAGATATCCCAGCCCCCAACAGCGACCTTTCGCAAGGCGTCGGTCCATCCATAAAATCACTTACTTGTTCTCAATCTTTCTATTTTCATTAACAGCACATTAACGTCATACTTGTGGACTGTGGCCTTCCGACCGGGAGGGCTGAGGTTCAAATCCCGCCACGTACCAATATGTTTTCGAATTTCGAAATTATATGTACGTTATCCGTCGCTCTTACGGAGAAGGAAAACATCGTTAGGAAATCTGCGCACGCCTGCGGAGAGATTCAAAGGTTGTGCGTGAAGTCAGCCTATCCGCACTCGGCATGCGTGGACGACTGACTAAAGCCTATACACCCTACGGTAGGCTCGTGACTCTCGGTGGGGACGTTTAATGAGCTGGATGATAACCATATACAGACAGGTCTCAAGAAAACATGGCTATCTTCATTACTCTAAATCTATCTAGATCATATATGGAAATTTTTTTTCATATTAAACAGTAAAGATACAGAATATGCCTTTATTTTTACATCGTCTTATTCTTAGAGTTAATACTCAAGATAAATTATTGAACTTGTTTGAATATCCATACATTTTCACGGTGGCACCACGCCAATGAAATTCAGGTTTGTGCATAAAGGAATTTACACACTAAACCAATATGGAGCTCACGTGCGAGGATTATAGAGCAATTAGCAAAATACACGTGCATTGGATTGACGTGTTGTGATTTATGTTATTGTGTGCAAACTGGTTTACGTTGATGGTTTCAACTGTTTCAAAATTTAATAGAAATTTGTATCGATACAGGTGGTACGCAAATGTATTGGACTACCAAGGTCATTGATATAATATCATATTATATTAATATATACATACGTATTATGTAAATGTGACTCTTGGTCCCAATAATTGCAGTAGGGAAAGAAAACCATATAAGAATCGCCATAGATCACACTGTCGCCTAACGGTGGACCCCTGTAGCGTTGCCGATTTATAAGCCAACAAAAACTAGTTTTGTATGAATTATGTTTAAGGAAAATACATTCACGTGCACAGGTGTTGTTAAAGTAATAAAAGAAATAAAGAGAAGCACATCGAATAAAGTAAGATATTGTAACTTTACCATGCATACTTTTTATTTGTAGAAAATCAAAAATAAACAATAATTATATAGATACTACACTGTAATAAATAAATAAATCAATATCCATTGACATTCACACAGCGCCATCTAGCCCCAAGTTAAGCGTGAAGCCTGTATTATGGGTACTAAACACGGATAAACATACTAATATATATATATTTTGTAAATACATACATATTATACATAGAAAACACCCAGATAATTACAAACAGACATTGTTCATCTGACAAATGTTTGTACTGCCGGGGATCAAACCCGAAACTCTTGGTGTAGCAGCCGACGTCTCAACCGCTTCACCAAATGGGTCGTCATTAAATAAAACCTTATCAAAATAATCCATCATCGGTACTTAACGTATTGGTCCCGCGTGGTGGGTTACGATACATTTTCCCCAAAGTTAAGCTGTGCTTGATACCAAACATTGTTTTTCACTATCACATTCGTAAATATAAAAATATGGCTGTATGCATCTATTCTTTTGATTCATGAACCCCTAATTCAGCCCTGCTCTTATTAATTCCAATACCACTTCGTCGTTTCACTTCATTTTACCGGTCAGGTAGTTTGCAATGTTGTGATTCCGGAACCAATTCATCATCATCAGCCCATTATACGTCCCCACCGAGGGGCACGAGCCTACGCGTAAAGGTTAGGGCCTTAGTCGTCCACGCGAGCCAGTGCGGATCGGCCGACTTCATACACAACCTTTGAATCTCCTCGCAGGCGTGTGCAGGTTTCCTCACGTAGTTTTCCTTTACCGCTAGAGCGTCGGATAAACGTACATGAAACTTCGAAGACACTTTTTTTACTTGTGTTATAGTGTACAGAACGGTCCAGACACTTACCTGATAGTAAGTGAGACGCCTGACCATAACAGAGCGTATTGAATGAGACCAACAACTGATAAACAGTTATATTATCCGTCAATGATGCACTGCACCCGACACCAGAGACAACAGATGTTAGGTCTCTTATACGCGGTAATTTTACTAGCTACTGTGCTCTATTCCCGAAACACAAAAGTGCGTAACACTCCTGTTTCACGGGACGTTTATCGGGTCTACCAACCTCTACATTGGTACGTGGCAACATTTGAACCTGCATCCTCCAGATCGGAAGGCAACAGCCCCTACCCTTGAGCCGACGCTCTAACCGGAACCCAATTACTGAACTGAAACTACAAAGCTGTCGTCTAAGGTCGCAACGGACGCGGACTCTTGCTCGCAATTTCCGCTACGTATGTTCCCTTGGCGTGACGTCATTACAAATATTTGAATATGATTGTTCTGGAATAGCAATTACGGGTACTTCAGATTCAGTGCGAATGTTAAGGAAGTTTGTGAATGTTCAGCTGATTGGAGTTCTGTGATAAAATTTTCCTTTTACATCTTTTTCCCAGTTTTATTAGGGTATTTTTTATTCACTGACATTTACACAGCGCCATTAGCCCCAAGTTAAGCGTTAAGCCTGTAGTATGGGTACTAAATAACAGATAAACATACGTATATACCTTTCCAAAATAATATACATAGAAACACCCAGACCAATACAACATACATGTATTGCAGCTTAAACACCTAATCGTCTGAAAAGAAGCATAAGCCGTGACAGCCTAAAATTAAGGCATCGATTAATCATGTATTTTTGTATGTAAAATACCGAATTTGCTAAGTGTTTGTTCGTGTTGGTTGTCCAAATAAATAAATTAGGCAGTTTTAAGTACACAGATGGAGTACAATCAAAAGAGTATTACAAAAATTACGGCTTTTTACATAGATACAGGGTTTCCCTATATTGCGGTCCACTGGCTAATGAACGCAACGCTTACGTCTATTCAGATGAAAATGACGTGATCTAAGATCTCGAGAGCTTGCTTATTTCTTTGTTTAAAAATGCTCTTAAGGTCTTGTATACTTCCCTATTAAATAAGCTATAATTCCATGTTTAACATGGAATTCCAGTAAAAAACAAGTATACCTACGTCTCACACACGTAATATACCGTCTCGTAATTTCATGAACTCATTCAGCATTGGAAAACCTAGCTTACCTTAATTACAAACCTTAAGTTAATCATCATCATCAGCTCATTAAACGTCCTCACTGAGGAGCACGAACCTACCCGCAAAAGGGTGTATAGGCCTTAGTCGTACACGCGAGCCCAGTGCGGATTGATCGACTTCACGCACAACATTTGAACCTTTCGCAGGCGTGCGCAGGTTTGCTCACGATATTTTCCTTCACTGCAAAAGCGTCGGATAAACGTACATGTAATTTTGAAGATACAAAAACATTTTGGTGCGTGGCAGGATTGAACCTGCGCCCTCCCGTTCGGAAGGCAACAGTCCACACCAATAAGCCACCGACGCTCTACTTGATGTATGCTTCTACAAAATCGATAAAACCATTAGTAAACTCAACCAATAAGCCTATCAATCTTACAGTGCGACAGCCAATATTCGCTTTTAAGATTTATTGCGCGAGCCATTTTTAAATTGGTTTTTAAAAATGATTTTACATATGATGTAAAGGTTTAAAATCGATCATTTGTCTGGTATTTTAAAGAATCGTTAGTCGACAAAACCCGAGAGACGAAAGTAAGGACAATTCAAATTCCAGGGTTTGGAAAATATATTCATTTCTTGGTATTTGTTGTAAAACACCACGTAGGTACGAGTAAAACTATATTTTTTACTTCTGCTAACCAGATGACCTTTGCACTCGGCAATAAAACTTTAAAATTGGTTAAAAACTAGGATTACAAACGTTCCTGAAGCGATATTTACTGGGTTCCTTAGATAATAAATCGTATTTTCACCTAAAGAGCGTATAATGCATTTGGGTAATTCTGATAACTTATATTTCAAAAGCTGTCACGCTGATAGTGAATAAACCAATATATTGCTAACATTCATAATTTAAACACTTTAAAGGTAATAAAATTAACGTAACATTGTTATCTATGTTCAACAATCACGGAGCCATAAATTTTATTGGGCTAATTGCTGAGTGCGGGCGTTTAATCCGGTCTCATGTATGGATATTCCACGGTTTTGCGTATTACAATCTATTCAGTGCGGCAAATCAACCGGTTGGCGTATTACGAATAATTCGGCTGCTCGCGTATTATATAATTTTCATAAATAATTTTATTGACAACCCATTTGGTGTTGCGGCTGTAACACCAAGGGTTCCGGGTTCGATCCCCGGGCAGTACAAACATTTGTGTGCATGAACATGACTGTTTGTAATGTTCTGGGTGATTTCTATGTATAATATGTATGTATTTACAAAAACATGTATATAAGTATGTTTGTCCGTTATTTAGTACCCATAATACAGGCTTCACGCTTAACTTGGGGCTTTTATTTTCTATTAATTTATTAATCTCTTTAATTTAGGTCTAAATGGCATTTGTAAAAGATATTTTTTAAACCTTATGGGCTTGTGTAAAAATCAGCATAGACATCTTTATTTTATTTCTTCTGCCATGCATGACCGTTTTTAAGTGCAGTCCACTGCTGACACAATTCTTCCGCCAGATATTCTGGTACTCTGTTTCACTCATCTAGCTCAATTTCCTCTGTTGCAGAGTTCCTGAAATGGACGCCGAGTTCCAAGAAGAAATGCATGGGGCGTATGACGAGCTGTTCACTCCAGATGTTTGTGACGACCTACCGTACTGTCCTGTGTCCCTGATACATTTTATTTTATCATTAAAATCGCAACAATAACTGATGTTTATAAATCAACCCTATTAAATAACATCTTTACTGCAGTTTACTAGCTAATACGCTTTGAAATGACGTCTACAATCTATCGATATTAACTGAAAAAGTATTTTTAACGGAATATAACTTCGGGTAAGGCATCGTTTTGCTATTTATCACTATCAATATATTATGGGATTTCGCATCAATGATGTAAAAAAGTAAAGATTCGTGATATGCTCACAAAACAATCGAAAAAAGCTATCCGAATGCCAGCACACATACACATATTTCGAATTTCGAACACATTTGCTCTAAACAAAAGAGTGCAAACTGTACACTCTTCGGCGGTTAATTTTTGAGACACGGATGAAGTATCTACCTTTATACGAGTATACACAGAATATTATTGTTTCGCATGTAAAACAACACGAATAGTGTGTATAATCTGCACAGTATAAATTACTTAGCCGAACTACAAATTGTACTCGTCAGTTAACGGCCTTTAAGCTAGTAGACGGTAGTTTTAGAAGCAATAAATTAATAAATATATTTAACATTTACACAGCGCCGCGCAAATTTAGCGCGAAATTTGTATTATCGGTACTGTAAAAATGGAAAACCATACTTATGTATTTTTTTTTGTAAATACATATTATACATAAAAACACTCAGACCAATACAAACAGACATTTTCATGCACACACATGGTTTTACTGTCCGGGGATCGTACCCGGAATCCTTGGTATAGTAGCCGACGTCTCAACCATTACACCAAATAGGTCATCAAAATAAAAAAATATATAACACAGGTATTTATCGAATGCAAGGGCCAGTAAGGAAGAAATCCAGTCTTGTCGAGAGGCCATGGTAAGCCGTGTGGACGTGTCCCTTCAAGCAGTCTCCTCTTGGGGTGATGCTAATCTGGTGACGTTCAACGCTACCAAAACACAGGCGTGTCTTTTCTCCGCTAAACGGAGCAAATTCGAACTTGCTCCGACTTTCCGAAATGTACCTGTTGCAATGACCGATAGCTTCTTGGTGTTCATCTCTCAGCCAATAAATATATCGAGTCCAAAGCAAAGACTGCAGCTAAAAAACTTGGGATCCTTTCCAAGGTCAGGCGGTATTTCACCCCAGGACAGCTTCTGTCAAGCCCAAGTCCGGTCTTGTATGGAATACTGCTGCCACCTATGGATGGATCAGCCAAATACCAACTGGCTGCTTTGGACTCGATTGAGCGGCGTCCTAGCGGCTCATTGGCGACCCTACTCTGTCTGACGCTAAGCTGCAAAGCCTCGAGCATCGTCGTAGAGTTGCACGGCTGTCGGTTTTTTACAGGTACATTTCGGCGAGTGTGCGATGGAATTACACGCGTTAATTCCACCATCCCCTTTTCACCATCGGGATACAAGATGGAGGCGAGCGTTCCCTCCTTACGTGGTAGACATTCCACACATCCGCACAGCCCGCTATGGTGCTTCGTTCTTAATGCGCACCGCAAAGAATGGAACTCTTGCCTCCGTATGTGTTCCCGATCATTACAATCTGGCCGTCTTCAAGGCAAGAGTGAATAGGCTGTTTCTAGACAAGCATGATCCATCCTCGTCGATCATCACTACCATCAGGTGAGATGGCGGTCAAATGTCTGCCTATAGAGGATAAAAAAAATCAGTAACGATTTTTTTCGTTGGATTGTGTATTTTTAATATCCACTTACACTTACACAGCGATATCTAGCCCTAATTTAAACAAAATAACTGTGGTACTAAACAAGGGAAAAACAGTACTTCCTTTTTTCATAAGCCAATAAATTTAAATATTTTGTTGAACTGTTATATAATCTGAAATTAAAACACATTTGATTCAAATGTGGTAGAAATTAAAATGTGATATAGGAAAGTGAAACAAAACAAAAAATTCTTCAATTAATTTTATTGTGCACAAAACTTAGTGGATTCACAAAAAAGTACACATCCATACCAAAAATTTGCATTAATATATAAAATTCATATAATACAGTCACAGCCGTTATATTATTTGTTGTATATCATCATCATCATCATCATCATCATCTCATTAAACGTCCCCACCGAGGGGCACGAGCCTACCCGTATAGGGTGTACAGGCCTTAGTCGTCCACGCGGGCCCAGTGCGGATTGGACAACTTCACACACAACCTTCGAATCTCTTCGCAGGCGTGCATGAAGGTTTCCTCAAGTAATTTCTTCACCGTAAGAGCGTCGGATAACGTACATATATTTCCGAAAATTCTAAAATACATTGGTACGTGTCGGGATTTGAACCTCAGCCCTCCCGGTAGGAAGGCGACAGTCCACACCACTGAGCCACCGACGCTCTATCGTTGTGTCGTTGTATATCTAACAACAAGTATTATATTAGTACTTAAAATATTTTTTATGAATAATGCAAAATCCTATTTTAATTGCGCTTAATTTGGAAGATGTTGGATTGGTACCAATAAATAACAATCTATTTATAATACAAATAAAATCTTTTATAGTTTAATCCACAGCAAAGGTTTAACAAGGAAGGTAATATGTCTTATTTATGTGAACCTACACCTACGTTTTATATTCGAATATCGTAATAAAATGATAGAATACGTTAAACTACTTATAATATACTACAATATTAATTAATCTTAACATTATAAATTAATTATTGTGCCAATGGTAACAAATAGTTAATACTTTTTATCATATAAACATTTGATATACATATTTAAATAAATATATTTCCCAGTACTTCTTTAATGCCATTACAATATTAAAATCGAATGAGTAATAAACAAAATAATAATAAAAAATCTTAATCAATTTGTTTTTCTCTTCTTGGTTATAATAATATCACTATTCCTCTATTAGGTTTAAATCTCATCATATTAACGTATGTCAGTATTTATTCAGCAACAATCACAAAACACGAAGGTCCCAACCGTACATAGGACAACACTATTTGAATCTACATGACGAGCTAAAGTCCGAAACTCAGCAGTGAGTAAAGTCATTAGTTCATAGGGATATAAGGCCTTTGTCAAGATGTTTTACATAATGCCTATAGCAGCAACGGTGACAAAACTTAGCCCTCGTCTTATCCTTATTACTGATCCGTAGTACTTAACGTAATCAAATAGTGTGCTTACTTAAGGCATCTAATACCCCTCTATCCTTTT
>PQWD01005432.1:0-16568 GCA_019425675.1 Leucinodes orbonalis
AACCATATTGTTCACTAATCACCGATTTTAGATTACAATAAAAAAATGGAACACCTTACGGATTGAATAATCGAACATATCCGCAGCGCGGCGAAGAGAGCGCACACGGCGGGATCCTGAAGCGTCGTGGTGAACACATACCTGCGAGTTCCCTCAGAGAGAGCGTCGCGTAGGAGTTTTCGCGCCGATTTCGTACTATGCGTTTCGTTTCACGCAACTAGGTGAGTGTGCTACCACAGACAAAAAACCATGCCAACTGTTAAAAAGTTTTGTCTGAAGAACACAAATATTTAAACGAAAGTGTTAAAATTGGTATAATATTTATTGAATTAATCAAATAACTATAAATCAATTAATATGTGTATTTGGTACTTCAGAGAGTACGGTCGTTTTAATAAAACGTAGTTAAAAAAAGAGTGTTTGAACCATATGCTTTACGGCTATATATGCTAGTATTAAAGATAAATATTTAAAACCTATAGATACCGTAGTTGTAATTACGACCGGCATGAAAGATGAAGAATTTACAAAAACCAAAGAATAAATTGAAACAACCTACAATCCTACTACCTATAAACTTTAGAAAAAATATATGTTAAGTAATAAATATACTGCGACAGACAAACAGAAAATGTTTATTAGCATTAATTGTGACGATAAGAACATGTACTTAAACAAACTAATCCCTGTGACTATAAATTAATGATAACCAACACACACAGTAATACTTATCAGTTCTTCTCATACTACTGCGTCTGCTAGTGATTTTGAATTACAATAATGAGTCTGATGAATCAAAACGACGAAGTAATAGAACGATTGAGGGATTACTTGAGAATACCAAGTGTACATCCCGATGCCACAGACTAGAGTAAGGACTTCGTCTTTGACTATTATTTAAAAAATATTATATATAATTAAAAAAAACCATTTGTAACGTCGTAGAGCGATGGCATCATCATCCGTGTAGGTTTTTTTTTACCAAATTGCTGTCCTTGTACAAGAAAAAGTAAACAATTACTTTTCCTTTAAAATTGAAGGGACAAAATAGTGGCAATAAAAATTTGAACAAGTCTTACTTTTGTTTTTACATATGAACTCTAGGAAAAATAATTAACTTCGATTTATTATCGAAACAAAGGAATTAACAAGAGAGTAAACTTGCTAGAGAGAAAACTTAAAAATTTAGATATTAAATAAATATTTTATTATAATTAGATAAACAATAAACTACAGTAGAATCCCGATTATCCGAACATCGATTATCCGAACATCCGGTTATCCGAACTCATCCGTCTCGGCTTTAAAAAGTTTTGATAATGCAACAATACATGTTACAAGTTTATTCCCGCGTCCGATCTTGTACTCCCGCTCTCATTTGTTTGCAGGATAGTGTTTGTTATGGTTTAATTTTCTTAGATAGCGTTCAACTGAAAGGTTGTATTTTATTTTTGTCTATATTTCGAAAAGGAATGCGATTTAGATTTTGTATACAATTATAGTATATATTATTAAATCTGTGATACAATGCAGATGACACAAATCTTAATTGGAAAGATCTTCCAAGCAAATCGTTAGCATCGCGTTGTGAAAATTGAGCACAATGGAACACATCGATTGCTACTTATTGGTAAATCAAAAAATTCGCGCTGCACGTCGATATTAAAGAAATAACAGAAGCAATAAAAATTCTTAGCATTGGTGAAGGGTGCGATGAAGAGAATATCAAGGAATGGCTGAACTGTGATAATGATGACCCTGGATTCCAAATATTTCCCGATGAAGAAATCATTGAGAATTTGAACAGTAATGAGAGAGAATATGAAGAAGACACTGAAACTGTGGATGTATGTCAAGTACCATCTTACGCAGAAGCTTTTGAAGCTCTCGATATTGCTTTTAAAGTGGTTTAAAAGACAGGATGTATCGGATCCCACACAGTTGTTACAACTAAAACGCATCAGGGACTTGTCCGCAATGAAAAGATGTGAGTCATTACGTCAAAGATCAATAAAAAGTTATTTCCAATCAAAATTTTTAATAACATAGGTAATATAAGTATTAGTATCCAGCAGTGGACTGCGATAGGTTGAAGAGAGAAAGTATTATGTAAATCATTATTTATCGTTTAGTTCGGTTTTATATATCGTATATCTAAACTAACACTTGAAAAACTTAATACATAATAAAACTTTATTATATATAATTGAAAAAAATATTTGCTTTGAAATCGATTATCCGGATTTTCGATTATACGAAATTACCCTGTTTTAGTTAATCCGGATAATCGGACTGGTAGATGCACAATCTCACTCAAAAAATATTAAAGTATATATAAGGGTAATACGCCATCCGTGCCTCAAAAACGAACCGCCGAAGAGAGTACAGTTTTTACTCTTTTGTAAATATACGCTCATTCAAATTATGTGTATGTGTGCTGTCACTGCATTTGGAACACTTTTTTCGATTGTTTTGTGAGCATATCACGAATCTAACGTTTACATCATTGGTCCGCGGCAAAACTCAGCCCATGGCGTCAGTTGGGCAACAAGTGGACTACTGGTGTAAAAGCCGACTTCTCAGCCATCATTATTTTCTTAACCATAAGTCTTCTGTTAAAAAAACAAAGGATTCGACATGTTGATAAATGCTAGTGTGAGGAATTGTTAAAAATTCAATACCATGTATCAAATTATCTAGGTGGGCTGCGTGAAAACCTTTTTTTTGGGAAAGGGAAATTTTCCAAAAAGGGCAAATTTCTCTCGGTTTGCCATTCTCCGTGTTCGAGTTCGTGGAGAACAAGCCGATTGTAGTGATCACGTGGGGAGGCCTGCAGCCTGAAGTTCCCGCCATCTTGTTAAACTCACACATGGACGTCGTGCCTGTGTATGAGGTTGGACACTAGTTTTTAATGTTTGCGAAAACTTTCTTTTTTTTAAATTCGAATAAGAAGTAGCTGTCAATGTTTTGATAATATGAAATGAAATGAGCCGAGACAGTTCTATTTGATTCATAAAGATGTTAAACTTAAAATGGTAAACAACGGGAACATAATAACATAGTAGTTATTTCACTTCTTCTGGACAACCCATGGACATTAAGCGCTAGCATATTCCGAACCAAATGTTATTTGTATTTACTTAGGATAAATGGACCCATCCACCGTTCGAGGCAGTAGTATCAGATGACGGATTCATATACGCCCGCGGTGTTCAAGACATGAAAGGCGTTGGGATGATGCATTTAGAAGCTGTGAGACGTCTAAAGAGCGCTGGCATCAGATTGAAGAGAACCATTCACCTTAGTTTTGTACCAGGTTAGTTGAACTCTTCAAAAATCCTAGTGTTAATTTCGCCATCTGAAAACACCACGAACTGACTAAATAACGATTTAATTACGTGGTAACCTATTCTCCCGTCATAAAATTGATGTTTCTGTTTTAGGTTGAGTTACACAGTATGAAAATACGCAACGAACATCTTTACGTCATAAGTTAGCAACTACACTGTGATTCTATTCTTTCGGATTCTATATGCTCTGGTCAGTTTTTTGTAACTGGACATTGCAAGCTGAAAAGTAATCTCAACAAAATGAGGAGAGAGGGATACCGATGCTTCACTGCAATTTATTGTGGTCTCTACAACGGAAGCGAAACCTCCACTTGGGCAACTACCTTTTTTGCCCAAGTCCAATTGATGTAAATCTGCCCTAAAAAAAAAGTGCCCAAATTTTAGGCGAACTCTAAAAAAGGAGCGAGTCACAAAAGGTCTTTTTAGGTTGAGGTCTAGAAAAGTCTTCATATCCCCCGGTAACTCGAATAATAATAATAATGTTTTTTCTGCCCTAATATAGAACCCTGAACTCTATAGTAACCACAAATTCTTCAACAATTGGTAAATAATACTGTTTTATGTTATTCAGATGAGGAGATCGGAGGCAGCGATGGTATGCGCGTATTTTCCGAGTCTACAGAGTTCGAAAAACTCAACATCGGCTTTGCCTTAGACGAAAGCTTGCCAAATCCTGGAAGCGCTTACGTCGCATTTAATGGTGAACGCACTAGTCGACGTAAGTTTATTATTTATTTATTACATGAGTTCACATGACGACATACAAATTTTATATAAATACACGTAAATTATTGTTTGAAGAAATAAGGCATTAAAAGAATTAACATAAATAGAATAATCTTTAAGAAGATCGTTTAAAAGTCAACCATTTGTAATGAAAAATATGAGTCTTTTTTGTTAAATGTTTTGATACTTTATTAATGCTGTAATGTTAACACTTTCGTTGACAGAAAACAAGTCATAGTTTTTGCATTACTATGTAGCGTTACTTTGATTCAGTATCAACCAAAGAGTATGTATCAACCGTTCCTAAATATTCCTTTTTATTTTTATTATTACAGTATTTATCATTCCCTTGGCATTAAGTAATCAGGATAGTGAGTTTTTGTTCGCTTGGCTGATGGTTATTTATTCATTTAATATACGAGTAGGTACAACACTACACACCTAAAGTACTAAAATAATGGTAGCTTCTGCTGCAAAATTATGGCAGGAATCTAGGAAAATTAAGATAATATCATTACGAGGAACTAGTGTATAACCAGATAGGTACAGAGATAGCATTAATGTTGTCTAGATCATAATGCAATATACTATTAAAATGAACGTCTGTGTGTTGCCGACATTAGGTTACTAAGTAGCGGTATTAACTAACTTGACAGTATTACAAAATATTTATTCTCGTCATTTAGTATGTTTGCAAAATCATTATAAACATTATTAACTGGAGGTAAATAGAGCTTATATCTAAATAAATAATTATAGGTACGATACATGTGGAAATATATATCAATATTAATTATTATTGCAATCATACCTCCCTCGCTAGTACTTATAGGTTGGCAGCTTCTTTCGTAATTTTGTAGCATGCACTATCTATGCAACCTATCGCAGTCCACTGCTGGAAATAGGTCTCCCCCATTTTGCGCCAGATATCCCGGTCCTCCGCTTTTCTCATCCAGCCTCCACCAGCACCTTTCGCAGGTCGTCGGTCCATCGGGCCGGAGCGTCCTACGCTACGCTTGCCGAGACGCGGTCTCCACTCCAGAACTCGTCTGCTCCAACGACCAACTGTTCTGCGACATACGTGACCAGCCCACTGCCACTTCAACTTGCTGATCCGGCGGGGTATGTCGGTAACTTTAGTTCTCTTACGAATTAAATCATTTCTGATCTTTTCCCTAAGAGAGACCCATGCACTATGGCAGGTGATATTGGCAGATCATGTGCCTTTTGTTATTTAGTATAAACAATGGTAGCTTACCGCCATTTCTCAAAACAGTATTACTATACTATACTTTGCAATTTTTTCACCAACAAAGACGAAGTAATAATAAAGTAATGTTTTAAGAGGTGGCGTTAAGCCCCCTGGTCAACCAAACGCGCTAGCCTCTCGTCCCTCCTTAGTTATTGAAGGAAAATATGTATTGTTTTTATAGAAATAAAAATAACCTGCAGCGGCACCCCAGGTCATGGGGCTCTCCTTGACAACGACACAGCTGGTGTAAAGGTACTGTTATAAAATTTTTATACATTTTGGATTTATTGTACTAATTAATTCTTGCTAGTATTATAACTAGTGTTTATTGTACAAAATTCGTAGAAACACCATGTCGCGTGGTGACGGCAGAAGCGGCTAGGAAGAAAAAAACAGCAATTAACGGGTAGCAGCGCCCACCATTTAATCTTATCTCGTATTATGTTTATATATATATAAAAAAGGAATTTCTTCTTTCTTATATGTATATTTGGGCTCGTTTAAGTAAATAGTATCCGCGCGAGAATACATTTATTAAAATTTTATTATTATTTATTATTACTTTATCATCTTTATTTATTATTATCAATTATTAATTTATTATTATTACTTCATCTTTCAGCTACACTACATCATAGATAAGTTTATGACACTACGTAAAGGAGAAAAACGGAAACTCGACGCTGGTAAGCCATTGGGCGAAGTTTTAACCATCAATTTGACACAATTAGAGGTGAGTTAAATAGAAATGCATAGAAAACAATTTAAATTGCATTAACATTAGGAGTATTTGTTCATTGTACTCTGTAGTAAGCGTAGATACGTTACTTTACAAAGCTTTAGGAGCTTGTCGATACTGTACTTGTTTAAAGTCAGGGGCATAATTATCATTATTAATTTACAGGGTGGTGTACAAATCAATGTGTTACCCGAGAGTTTGTCAGTGTCTTTTGATATAAGAATTCCGCCGAATCTTGATCACCAGGATTTGGAAAATACGGTAGGAACCGCCTGAAATATTTAAATGATTTTATCAATACTTGGTATAAGCTGTCTTATTTATGAAATAATATTGTAGCTTGACGAGTTGAATAATGGACACCGCGTCTTTACAAGTGTAGGGCACCCTTTGGCCATGATATAGATCGAAGACTCACGAAAGTCGCTTGGAGTAGGCTGGATGAGAAAAGCCGGGATATCTAGTGCACAATGGTAGTTTTATGCCCAGCAGTGTACTGTGGTAAACTGAAGACAGAATTGTAGCTAGAATGACTATGTAAATTAGCTTATGTTTATATATAAAGCTCGATGACATGATTAAAAGAAAAAAAAACAAATAGCATATTATATATAGTAATATGCTAATTGTAGATTTCATGGCATTTAATTTCATTACGAGATTATTATCAACACTCCAAACTGGGGTTGCATTCTTTTTAATTATTATTTTAAAAGGGTTAATTTTGACGTTTTAAAAGTATCTTTCATACAATTATTGGAATTATGTTTGCTAAAGAATTTTAACTTATTTTTTGAGGATTCTACTTTCGTCCGGTGCGTGTTGTGTTGAGATCTTTATATGCCAGGTATAAATAATCTAGTACATTTTGTAGATTTCCAGGTGGTGTGCCGAAGCAGGCGATGGTGTGTCGTTCGAGTACTATGTCAGGAACCCACAAATAGATAGCACAAACATTGATGAAAGCGTTCCCTTCTGGACCGCCATGGAAGGCGCTATTAAAGAAATGTAAGTAACAAAAGAGCTATTATCAGGCTTAAACCTACCAAAAAATTTAAATTAACAGTGAAAAACTGAAAAACCCTGTTTAACGGAAAATAACTTAGGATTGGGCAACACTTGCTATAGATTACCATAAAAATATAATAAGGGATTTTGCGTAACAAACATCACTAATAGTGGGTAATCGTGCATAATTTAGTTTACTTGTCATCATCAGCTCATTAAACGTCCCCACCGAGGGGCACGGGCCTACCCGTATAGTGATTAGGCCTTAGTCGTCCACGCGGAGCCCAGTGCGGGGAGGACTTCACGAACAACTTTTGAATCTCTTCGCAAGCGTGCGCAGATTTCCGTAAGAGCGTCGGATAACGTACATAAAATTTTGAGAATTCGAAAACACATTGGTACGTGGCGGGATTTGAATCTCAGCCCTCCCGGTAGGAGGGCAACAGTCCACACCATTGAGCCACCTATACTTACTTATCAGCCAGGTCTATACTTACTTATCAGCCGAACTAAAACTTGTGCTCGTCAGTTAACAGCGTTTGAGCTAGTGGACGACAGTGATGATGATTACCTGTGCGTTTTCAGGAATAAGGAGGTAAACTGCATCATATGCCCGGGAGCGACGGACGCACGTTTTGTGCGCAGGCGCGGCATTCCAGCCATTGGTTTCTCCGCTATTGCGAACACGCCGCTTTTACTCCACGCTCATGATGAAAGGATGCACGTGGATGTATATAAAAATGGTATTGATATAATAGAGAAAGTTGTTGTGGCTGTTGCTAATGTTTAGGTGAACCTTTTGATTCTAGATAATTATCAAAGACGTTTATAAAATTTAAAAAATAACGATTTGTCATCAAATAGTGTGTAATATTGGACTGACGCACATATCCGGTGCAAAATGTCTGTCCAGCAGTGGACTGCAATAGGTTGAAGAGAATAGTGGAGTACGTCAACGTGTTTAAACTTCAACTTTAATTTTGGACCAGATTTTTAAAGGAATTTGTAAGTTTAAATTTTCGAAGTCCTGTGTTTGTGTGTATTACTTCATCCTGTGGAGGTAACAAAATATTTTATAATTAATTTATTAATTTGTTTGTTGTTCTATTAGGCACATAAAAACGCAATTCCTTAGACCGTTTAATTATTCGTTGGTTTTAACAGTATTGTGATTATTTAGTAAAGTACCTATTAATTTTATTTAGTCTGCCTAGTTGCAGAATGAATGTCTACTGAACCTAGGACTTGCTCAGAATACTTATGTGGTGAGTTTATAACAGTCCTGTCCAAAACTTAGGTTATGAATCAGAATAAACAAAAACAGAAATTTATTTCGGATCTTGCGTTTTATTTTCGATATTTTCAACTTTATCAGCAAAGACAATACTCGGTGATGGTCCGTCTTTCTTCTTTTTGTTTAGCTGTAGCAAATCATTCTTTAGGTCAGATTTACTTCTCTGTAGTTTATCGATTGTTGACTTCTCAGAACCCTTTACGTTTTTGGACGAGCTGCGGCTTAGCTGAGCAGCTAGCACTCTTCTTTGTGAAACGAGGGTAGAACGTCTATCGTTGAAATACTCTTCAATCTCTTGAAGAGTCAGACCTCTTGTTTCTGGTAAGTAGAAATATAAGAAGATGCAACCTAGAAGTAACGCAATACAGTTTTCTGAAATCATCTCTTCCAAATGTTATTTTGTTAATTTTGAAGATTATAATAGTATCAGCAATCTTTATTTGCCTACTTACCTAATAAAGAACTAACTCCAAAGCTCAGTATTATATTAGCGTGGCCAATCAAAGAGCGCAAATAAGATATATTTTGTTAACACTAAATATCAAGATATTAAGCAAGGAAACAGTTATTCCCCTAAAAGTCCACGACCTGAAATCGGTAATAAAGTATTAAATGTTACACACAAATATGTTTGCGGAAGACAGTATGGATAACTATTGTCAGTAGTTACCCGTGAAGAACTTATGAGTAACCTCAGGGTTATTTATAAAATATTTCGCTCATTCAAGGCGAACTCAATAAAAAACGTCTGACCTATAAATTGTTAGTATTATCTTCATTATAGAAACGATTCGTATCAAAGATATGTAAGAGATAAATTTTCACCGCTTGTTAACAAGGTTTTAACCTATATTCCGATAAACGTTTTAACATATTAAGTGTCAAAACAATACAAGAACCCCTTTTGTTACCTGTAATGGATACAACTCGTACATCATCAACAGAGGTATGGTGTAGTATCCTATTGTAGCAAATATCACGTAAGATACGTAGCAAACTAATGGTACCACATTCCGCAAATTAACATAGTGTATATACAACCCTAGTATTATGCAGGTGAAACCAACTCCAAAACCTGAAAAAAACTGTTAGTAAAGCGTCTTCAGAACGAACATTTTAAAATGTAGAAAATATTATACTTGTTTAATGGTATTTCTTATGTGGTTTATAAGTTGTGTAATGCAATAACAACAAAGTACAACAAAACATAAATACTAACTTGATATTAATGCTTGAGGTTTTCTCCCAATCCTAAACAATAGGAACGAAGAAAATATTCCTGTTAAGAATCTCGTTGTACCCATAATAACATTACCAGTGTTTGAATTGATCGACGAATTTGAAGCCTGTTTAAAAACATTTATTCATAACAGGCAGGTGCTATATTTAGTTAATCATTTAAACTTATTGATAAAGCCAATTTTGATTCACCTCTAGTAAGTCGATAGTCCACATATAAAGTATTGTAACGCCAGAAAGTTGTGATATCAATAAATAGAAGAATATAAACCAAAATGGTTTACAAGAAGCTTTGGTCAGCAGTTGTTGCAATACTTCTATGAAACGTAATCTGCACAAAACGTGATCATTAAGGATCTTCTAATGCAACAAATAAGCTTACAAGCTACCTTCAAATAGTTATTTATATTTTCTTAGAAATATGAAAATATGAAGCAACAGATGTTTAATAATGATATTACTTCGTTTCACAGCTCATGAAAGTCTGCTTCTGAATTTAGGTCAAGCTTTCCTATGGTTAAGTGTTTTTTCCATCATATCCATTGACAGGCGAGTTTCAGACAGCTCTACCTATTAAATGAATGAATACAGAGCGCTGCTATTCGTTGTTTGCTGATTTTTCGTACAAAAGCAGCATCTTACGGCGTCCAAGTCAAAATTTTATGATATTCAAAAAAGTGCAAAATTCTTTGCGTTTGTTGTTATCTCAAATTGCCTCTCAATTTATGTACGAATTTTCTAACGGCAGGAAATGAGAGTAACGCAGCGCGAGCTTATAATGCGCCTGCGTTCTCTCATTCTCACACTTCATTAAATTAAAACTGAGACCGTTACGGCGCAGCGTGTGTATTTTATTCGATGTATGTAGTGGTTATTGCTTATTTTAATGGATAATTTTGGGAATAGACAATTGTTATTTTTTACATCATAAATATGATCAGCAATCGATACTGAGCGAGCACCCTATTTTTTATGCAGTTGTTTAAAAGTAGTGGTGACCACGCGGAAAATAATAGTTTTGGGTAAACGTTGTTGTTAAAACACAGCTAATATAGATGTCTAATATTGATTTTTACGTTAACAGTAACTTTGACCTTTAGGTATTATGAATTTTAACCTACGAATGTCGTTTTCAATTTTGAACTCCATCATATCGTTAATTTCTTTATCAGCTTTGTATTCAGCTGCTCTAAACTTTTTCAATGCAGTGAGTGCATTTGCTTCGGATCCTTTCAAGAGTATAAAATATGGTGACTCGGGAAGCAAGATGTTCATTAGAAATATAACCAGGTTGAAACCTCCATTAATGAAACAAATTGTAGTCCATTTCAAATACGCGCCAAACACTGCCTGAAAAAAATATCGAACCTCCATTTTAATTATTAAGTAAATGATGCATTATTTAAAAAGAACCTAAATGCGGTAGGAGTACTTTTCCACTCCGGGCGAACGAACGAAAAAGCAGTAGACGTATGAATTTACAAGTGTATTTTTTTTGTTAATGAATGGGACGGTTATTTAACTCACCTGGTAAGCGATACGCCTGACCATGCCAGATTCAATTTTGAACGAAATTAATAACAGTAGGTAATAATTATTTTCCGTCAACACTGCTCTGTGCCTGTCACCCAAGACGGTAATTTAACTAGCTACAGTCCCCTTATCCCGAAACACAGAAATGAAAAACACTCCTTTTTCACAGGACGATATCTGGTACCTACTTATCCAAACGTACTGAGTATATCACCTAGTAGTTCTAGAAGGTTTTTTATCACTTTAGAAAAAGTTTTAAATATTCATATTTCTATACCAATAGAGTAAGTCCGATTGAAATGGCAAGATTAGGGAAGGCACCAATAAGGCCCCGCATATTGGGAAGTGTCATCTCCGTTATATAGATCCTGGGAGCACTCATCGCCATTCCACAGCCCACACCGGTAATGATACGACCTGGAATACAAGGACACATTATTATCTTAGTTCAAAACCAGTGTTTTATGTCATAAGTGGTAGACACGATACTTGTCGTCTAGTGCCGGATAGCGTCCCGTGAAACAGGAGTGTTATGCACTTTTGTGTTTCGGTATGAGAGCACTGTAGCTAGTGAAATCACAGGATATGACAGACCTAATATGTCGTCTCGAGTGACGGGCGCAGAGCAGTGTTGAAGGAAAAATTGACTACCAACTGTTATTAATTTCCTTCGACACTGCTTCTGTCATGTCGGGCTATT
Source organism: Leucinodes orbonalis (assembly GCA_019425675.1). NCBI lineage: Eukaryota > Metazoa > Arthropoda > Insecta > Lepidoptera > Crambidae > Leucinodes > Leucinodes orbonalis. The sequence goes on from PQWD01005432.1 coordinate 11,842, forward strand.
TAAGGAGATAGCAGCACCTGCTGATATCTTCTTAAATTGGGACCTCCCAATGCACACTTTTCTTTCCCAACGATCCGTAGTTTTTCTTGCTCAACTACGAATAAGTTTCTGATCAAAGCGTAGCGGTGAACGCACAGAACTAATGTCTTATTCTGTGGATATACGGTTGGGAACTTTTATAATGTGTCGTCATGCGTGGTCCAGTCATCGAGTATACGTTTGTCTACGATTGAAATCATATTTATAAGAAAGCAGTGACAACTTGTAGTCAAATTCGCCTGCGTTCATCATAAGGCTCTTTTGATTTAATTGTTAAACTTGTACCGTAGTATGGTAAATCATAAGTTAACATTTTACGTACCTATAATAATATCCTTAGCAGTCGTGGCCAACCCCGTGTATACCCAGCCTACGCACATAGGTACTTCACACATCAGTAAAATGATTTTTCTTCCGAACTTGTCCATGAGATATCCGCATAGAAGGCAACCAATGGGTGCCATTAGAGTAAGAACGCTAGCTGCAGATGTGTGCATCAATAAATACGAGATTAAAATAATAATATAAAAAAGTCGCCGGCTGTTACGTAGAATGTACATCAATGCGAGAGTATAAAGAAGATAATTTTATTAAATTTTAATTATTATTCACGAAATTTTTTTTCGGTGTATCAGTAACAAACAGCTGGTATTCCAAGTCAGTCGCATAAGTGCAAGGCCCTAATTGGTAGAACAGTCTTAAGATATCAGTGTTATATGAATTCCGTACTTACACTTTTGAGTCTATATCCTTTAGTAAAATAAATAACGCATGTAACATTTTCCTAACATACACATTTATGTAGGTACCTATCAGTAAACTATACAAATTACCTATCCAACTTTCATCACTTATAGTGACATGGATCTTAGTATTTCTGTCAGTTAGTTGTGGTATGGTCACTGCTGGGAACCCCAAAGCAAGACCGACTCCAACCATAGTCATACTGACCCACATCCCATATCCAAACTGGATCCATGATGTCTTCGTCCAAAAACCCGGATCTGAATGAACGCCCTCTGCCATAGTTCACTAAGAACGAAGAACATGATTTCCGCCTGGTAGCACCATTTTAAAAAGCTTATTTTTGTTAAAAGGCGTAGGTAAAATGTTTTAAAATCTTTAAATAAAATGCGAACTACCTTTTGGAATTCCGAGTTGACTTTTGACTGCTGTCAGTAACAGACAGATCATTGAATATCGTAGACTCAATCAGCGATAATAATACCTAAACCAAAAATTATAGCATGAAAATCTAAGGTTGCATCTTAGATTTATAACAGTGGGTGGCAGGCATGGTCATAAGCGTAGCCACACTGGGGCAAGCAAGGCGCTTGCTCTACCCTCGCACTAACATTTAAACAAATGGGGATAGGTTCACTGTTGCCCCACCCTGAGCCCAAGACTGGCTAATGGCTATGCTCATGGGCATGGTTTGTTTCTAGTCTTAAATAAACAGGACAATCACTGCATTCAATATTTCCTATTCTGCCACCCCCACCGTGTTCCTGCCTCACCCCATATTTAATTGAAAATTATTTTTAAGTATTTTTTATTTTAATATATATTATTGATCAGTCGCAAATTGTATCAATAGATTTGCCTCATATTTGGGGGATGTACTTCAAATCACGAGTATATACTTTTTTTAAAAATTGGCAATGTTCTCGATTTCACACTGTAGTCTTCATGTCCCATAGATTTTATAAAGAAGTCGACACAAGGAAATCCTTCCAAATACTCATCACGCCATCACCTTTTTATTTTTCACACATAGTTATTTACCACAAAAATCGTCTTAAATTTTTAAGTTATGTTGTTTAAAAAAACACAAGGTTCGGAACATAATTTCCTTTATTACATTTGCCTACATCTATGAAAATTACCTGGGAATCCCCAAAACTATATTCTAAAAATAATAAGCTTAACTGAGCTTACGATCCAGTCTTGTATTTAGGGTAGACGAACCGATTCGTGTAACGGTTATTTGCAAATTGCGCTGTAAACACTGGTCTAGAGTTCGTCCCCCTAAATTTCCCATGCATATTCTATCCAGAGAAGCCAGAATCTTCAGCAAAGTCCCTCGGGATATCCTGTCGAACTCGACGCCATCTTTCAGTTTCACTGCTTTTGGTTCTATTGAAAAAGATGAGGTCAATTTATCCTGACTTCAAAAATGTTGTTATACAGTAGATGTTAGTGATACGCCTGACCATGACTGAGCGGCATTGAATAATACCAACAACCGATAGACAGTTATTGTACACAACAGATGTTAGGTCTCTATTCTCGGTAATTTTACTAGCTACATTATTTCGCTGTTACGTTATTTAAATGAAACGATAGTATATGACGGACTTCATGGTGCATTTGAAAGAATCAGCGTTTAAACCAGGATATATGAAGTACAATTATAATTGAAATTCTCATTTCCTTGTCTAGTTTATGAATGGTAAATATAATCCTCCCATGTATTCTCATGTTTTACATGAACATAGACATATTATAAACCATAGCATAATATAACGTATTAATTATGTATTAAAGGTCCTGTTTAATTAATAATAATAAAGCTGAAACCACCAAATACAAAGTAATTAATTACAGAAATGGTTGAGCATTGTTCCTTATTACAGGCACTTCAGCAAACAAGAGCGCTATATTTTTTCGATCAATCATCACTAAAAGGAATTCTGGAGACTTTTAGATACTTTCTAATGGAATGCAGAGGTTTTAAAAGATAATAATGAATAAAACACAATAATCACTTACCGATATTTTGTGATTTCTTAGTAAAACCAATATGCAACATTGCAAGCGTACACAAGAAAATGTGCATGTGCATAGTCTTAACACTTTTGAAAGCCTGTTTGGAAAACAAAATGAGTTCGTTTGTTTGAACGTTAGTAGCTACATTGATGTTTTTTACACATTACACTTTGCTTTAGCGGGAAAACAATAGAAAATTTATTGTATGTCGGTCTTAAGTCTCAGTCTTAAGTTCCCTAACTGAACATAAATTTAACAAATGTATAATTTTTGGTAAAAATAAAAAGCAAAATATTTAAATTCAACATTGTTTTATTCCAATAATTGTTTTCTTTTTTCTATAGCATCTAAACCATTTTATGCCTAAAACACTATCACAAATGCTTCTATAAATAAAACAAATTTACTACAGACATTTACATTAAATAATAAATAAGTAACAATATTTAAAAAATGCGTTCCATAATTTATATAGGCATGACCTACTCATAATTAAATAATTATTTTAAAATGAAAATTGTAATTTTCAAAATGATAAATTCCAGAAGCTTCTTGCTACTGGATGACTGTGTCGTTATTTGAAAAATATGATGTACCTATTAAATGTTCTTGTAAAATAAGTTTTCCAAACCATTGAAGCTGCGTGATCGTGTTCATTACCACATGCATCTATTTGAGATTTTAGGTTCAATATCTTTATCAAAGTTATACAACTCAACATTTAAGTAATCTAAAATACCAAACTGCTAAGCAAGAATGGCTTTAGAATCCTGTACCTAAAATTAAAATAAATAGCATAAGTATGATATAGTAATATATTTCCTACGCAGTATGTTTTAAATTAAATGGCACTAAGTGATTATTTTTTACTTATAAAATATACACTTAAGATATCCTATTTCATAAAATACTTTTACACATACGTCTTAATACTTTTATTTGACACAATATTTTTGTAATTGGTTCCGGAATATTTATTCATAGTACATTTATTCCTACGATTATGATATTTATGATCAAGGCAATATACGAAATTCAGGCACTTTTCAGGCACTTTGATTTTTTAAAGGAGGCAATAAGCTCAGAAGTATTTTAAGATTGTGATAAAAATGTACATGAAAAAAAAATTATAATTACATTGTTTTTCCTACTTGTATTTACATTTATTTTTAAAACCATGATCAACAGAAGCATTACTATTTAGGATACCTACAATCTAACATTTTTCAAATGCTTGCTTCAATTTACTAAAAAGCTGTTTTTTAGAAACACGTTAAACAAACAATTTAGGCTACTCTATCAGCCTTTTATTATAAAATGTACATACTTTATGTACAAAACAAATAGCTCCAACTTTTGCTTGATAAACAACTACTAAAGTATCTTAAGTCGGATGATATTTCTCTAGATTCACTGAGTCCCAAGATATTTGATGGCTCGTGACGCTTCCCTCACGCAGTGTCCGTTGACTGGGTTTTCTTTAACGTCTTCGTTCTGCCACAGAAGTAGTCCTCAATCTCTTGTAGAGTCTTACCCTTCGTTTCAGGAAGGAAGAAATAGTAGAAAAGTGTACCTGAAAAATATTAACACAAATATTACAGCTACAGGAGACTGAAAATACTATAATATAAAATTTACGATAACTGCATAACGGGGCGTGAAACAATTGCCAATCGAACAGGAACGATTATCCTTACTTATTTAAGACATAAACAAAAGCCGGGGAAAAGATATTTTGATATAATTATCTATCGAATCGCCCAGTAACGATTGCTATTAACCATTTTGTAGGTGCCCTAATAATGTTTTTTCGGATGCACTTTCCAACTGTGAAAGCAATACCGTATTTGTTTGTAAATTATGTTCTTTGTTACTCAAAAGGTTCATTCTAAGTGTTTAATGGTTAAACAGTATTTTTA